>OX596077.1:20314138-20369506 GCA_951394005.1 Protophormia terraenovae
TCCTTAATAACTCGGAAAACACTGCGTTTTTCGAGAAAATAAGCTTATTTCGTGATCACTACATTTCATACTAAAAATCGATTTTTATATGAAAATCTCAATCAAAACTAAAATCCTTAATAACTCGGTAAATACTGCGTTTTTCGAGAAAATAAGCTTATTTCGTGATCACTTACATTTCATACTAAAAATCGATTTTTATATGAAAATTTGAATGAAAACTTAAATCCTTAATAACTCGGTAAATACTGCGTTTTTCGAGAAAATAAGCTTATTTCGTGATCACTTACATTTCATACTAAAAATCGATTTTTATATGAAAATTGAATGAAATCTAAAATCCTTAATAACTCGGAAAACACTGCGTTTTTCGAGAAAATAAGCTTATTTCGTGATCACTTACATTTCGATTTTTATATGAAAATCTCAATCAAAACTTAAATCCTTAATAACTCGGTAAATACTGCGTTTTTTCGAGAAAATAAGCTTATTTCGTGATCACTTATATTTCATACTAAAAATCGATTTTTATATGAAAATCTCAATCAAAACTAAAATCCTTAATAACTCGGTAAATACTGCGTTTTTCGAGAAAATAAGCTTATTTCGTGATCACTTATACATCATACTAAAAATCGATTTTTTATATGAAAATTTGAATGAAAACTTAAATCCTTAATAACTCGGTAAATACTGCGTTTTTCGAGAAAATAAGCTTATTTCGTGATCACTTACATTTCATACTAAAAATCGATTTTTATATGAAAATCTCAATCAAAACTAAAATCCTTAATAACTCGGTAAATACTGCGTTTTTCGAGAAAATAAGCTTATTTCGTGATCACTTACATTTCATACTAAAAATCGATTTTTATATGAAAATTTGAATGAAAACTTAAATCCTTAATAACTCGGTAAATACTGCGTTTTTCGAGAAAATAAGCTTATTTCGTGATCACTTACATTTCATGCTAAAAATCGATTTTTGTATGAAAATCTCAAACAAAACTAAAATCCTTAATAACTCGGTAAATACTGCGTTTTTCGAGAAAATAAGCTTATTTCGTGATCACTTACATTTCATACTAAAAATCGATTTTTATATGAAAATCTCAAACAAAACTAAAATCCTTAATAACTCGGCAAATACTGCGTTTTTCGAGAAAATAAGCTTATTTCGTGATCACTTATATTTCATACTAAAAATCGATTTTTATATGAAAATCTCAAACAAAACTAAAATCCTTAATAACTCGGTAAATACTGCGTTTTTCGAGAAAATAAGCTTATTTCGTGATCACTTACATTTCATACTAAAAATCGATTTTTATATGAAAATCTCAAACAAAACTAAAATCCTTAATAACTCGGTAAATACTGCGTTTTTCGAGAAAATAAGCTTATTTCGTGATCACTTATATTTCATACTAAAAATCGATTTTTATATGAAAATTGAATGAAAACTAAAATCCGGTAAATACTTCGTTTTTCGAGAAAATAAGCTTATTTCGTGATCACTTATATTTCATACTTAAAATCGATTTTTATATGAAAATCTCAAACAAAACTAAAATCCTTAATAAATCGGTAAATACTGCGTTTTTCGAGAAAATAAGCTTATTTCGTGATCACTTACATTTCATACTAAAAATCGATTTTTATATGAAAATTGAATGAAAACTAAAATCCGGTAAATACTTCGTTTTTCGAGAAAATAAGCTTATTTCGTGATCACTTATATTTCATACTTAAAATCGATTTTTATATGAAAATCTCAAACAAAACTAAAATCCTTAATAACTCGGTAAATACTGCGTTTTTCGAGAAAATAAGCTTATTTCGTGATCACTTATATTTCATACTAAAAATCGATTTTTATATGAAAATTGAATGAAAACTAAAATCCGGTAAATACTTCGTTTTTCGAGAAAATAAGCTTATTTCGTGATCACTTATATTTCATACTTAAAATCGATTTTTATATGAAAATCTCAAACAAAACTAAAATCCTTAATAAATCGGTAAATACTGCGTTTTTCGAGAAAATAAGCTTATTTCGTGATCACTTACATTTCATACTAAAAATCGATTTTTATATGAAAATCTCAATCAAAACTAAAATCTTTAATAAATCGGTAAATACTGCGTTTTTCGAGAAAATAAGCTTATTTCGTGATCACTTACATTTCATACTAAAAATCGATTTTTATATGAAAATTTGAATGAAAACTTAAATCCTTAATAACTCGGTAAATACTGCGTTTTTAGAGAAAATAAGCTTATTTCGTGATCACTTACATTTCATACTAAAAATCGATTTTTATATGAAAATCTCAATCAAAATTAAAATCCTTAATAACTCGGTAAATACTGCGTTTTTCGAGAAAATAAGCTTATTTCGTGATCACTTATATATCATACTAAAAATCGATTTTTATATGAAAATTTGAATGAAAACTTAAATCCTTAATAACTCGGTAAATACTGCGTTTTTCGAGAAAATAAGCTTATTTCGTGATCACTTACATTTCATGCTAAAAATCGATTTTTGTATGAAAACCTCAAACAAAACTAAAATCCTTAATAACTCGGTAAATACTGCGTTTTTCGAGAAAATAAGCTCATTTCGTGATCACTTACATTTCATACTAAAAATCGAATTTAATGTGAAAATTGGAATGAAACCAAAATCCTTAATCACTTACATTTCATACTTAAAATCGATTTTTATATGAAAATCTCAATCAAAACTAAAATCTTTAATAACTCGGTAAATACTGCGTTTTTCGAGAAAATAAGCTTATTTCGTGATCACTTATATTTCATACTAAAAATCGAATTTAATGTGAAAATTGGAATGAAACCAAAATCCTTAATCACTTACATTTCATACTTAAAATCGATTTTTATATGAAAATCTCAATCAAAACTAAAATCTTTAATAACTCGGTAAATACTGCGTTTTTCGAGAAAATAAGCTTATTTCGTGATCACTTACATTTCATGCTAAAAATCGATTTTTGTATGAAAATCTCAAACAAAACTAAAATCCTTAATAACTCGGTAAATACTGCGTTTTTCGAGAAAATAAGCTTATTTCGTGATCACTTACATTTCATACTAAAAATCGATTTTTATATGAAAATCTCAAACAAAACTAAAATCCTTAATAAAACGGTAAATACTGCGTTTTTCGAGAAAATAAGCTTATTTCGTGATCACTTACATTTCATACTAAAAATCGATTTTTATATGAATATTGAATGAAAACTAAAATCCTTAATAACTCGGTAAATACTGCGTTTTTCGAGAAAATAAGCTTATTTCGTGATCACTTACATTTCATACTAAAAATCAATTTTAATATGAAAATTTGAATGAAAACTTAAATCCTTAATAACTCGGTAAATACTGCGTTTTTCGAGAAAATAAGCTTATTTCGTAATCACTTACATTTCATACTAAAAATCGATTTTTATATGAAAATCTCAATCAAAACTAAAATCCTTAATAAAACGGTAAATACTGCGTTTTTCGAGAAAATAAGCTTATTTCGTGATCACTTATCTATCATACTAAAAATCGATTTTTATATGAAAATTTGAATGAAAACTTAAATCCTTAATAACTCGGTAAATACTGCGTTTTTCGAGAAAATAAGCTTATTTCGTGATCACTTACATTTCATACTAAAAATCGATTTTTATATGAAAATCTCAAACAAAACTAAAATCCTTAATAAAACGGTAAATACTGCGTTTTTCGAGAAAATAAGCTTATTTCGTGATCACTTACATTTCATACTAAAAATCGATTTTTATATGAAAATTGAATGAAAACTAAAATCCTTAATAACTCGGTAAATACTGCGTTTTTCGAGAAAATAAGCTTATTTCGTGATCACTTATATTTCATACTAAAAATCGATTTTTATATGAAAATTGAATGAAAACTAAAATCCTTAATAACTCGGTAAATACTGCGTTTTTCGAGAAAATAAGCTTATTTCGTGATCACTTATATTTCATACTAAAAATCGAATTTAATGTGAAAATTGGAATGAAACTAAAATCCTTAATCACTTACATTTCATACTTAAAATCGATTTTTATATGAAAATCTCAATCAAAACTAAAATCTTTAATAACTCGGTAAATACTGCGTTTTTCGAGAAAATAAGCTTATTTCGTGATCACTTACATTTCATGCTAAAAATCGATTTTTGTATGAAAATCTCAAACAAAACTAAAATCCTTAATAAATCGGTAAATACTGCGTTTTTCGAGAAAATAAGCTTATTTCGTGATCACTTACATTTCATACTAAAAATCGATTTTTATATGAAAATTGAATGAAAACTAAAATCCTTAATAACTCGGTAAATACTGCGTTTTTCGAGAAAATAAGCTTATTTCGTGATCACTTATATTTCATACTAAAAATCGATTTTAATGTGAAAATTGGAATGAAACTAAAATCCTTAATCACTTACATTTCATACTTAAAATCGATTTTTATATGAAAATCTCAATCAAAACTAAAATCTTTAATAACTCGGTAAATACTGCGTTTTTCGAGAAAATAAGCTTATTTCGTGATCACTTACATTTCATGCTAAAAATCGATTTTTGTATGAAAATCTCAAACAAAACTAAAATCCTTAATAAATCGGTAAATACTGCGTTTTTCGAGAAAATAAGCTTATTTCGTGATCACTTACATTTCATACTAAAAATCGATTTTTATATGAAAATTGAATGAAAACTAAAATCCTTAATAACTCGGTAAATACTGCGTTTTTCGAGAAAATAAGCTTATTTCGTGATCACTTATATTTCATACTAAAAATCGATTTTTATATGAAAATTGAATGAAAACTAAAATCCTTAATAACTCGGAAAACACTGCGTTTTTCGAGAAAATAAGCTTATTTCGTGATCACTTACATTTCATACTAAAAATCGATTTTTATATGAAAATCTCAATCAAAACTAAAATCTTTAATAACTCGGTAAATACTGCGTTTTTCGAGAAAATAAGCTTATTTCGTGATCACTTACATTTCATACTAAAAATCGATTTTTATATGAAAATCTCAAACAAAACTAAAATCCTTAATAAAACGGTAAATACTGCGTTTTTCGAGAAAATAAGCTTATTTCGTGATCACTTACATTTCATACTAAAAATCGATTTTTATATGAAAATTGAATGAAAACTAAAATCCTTAATAACTCGGAAAACACTGCGTTTTTCGAGAAAATAAGCTTATTTCGTGATCACTTACATTTCATACTAAAAATCGATTTTTATATGAAAATCTCAATCAAAACTAAAATCTTTAATAACTCGGTAAATACTGCGTTTTTCGAGAAAATAAGCTTATTTCGTGATCACTTACATTTCATACTAAAAATCGATTTTTATATGAAAATCTCAAACAAAACTAAAATCCTTAATAAAACGGTAAATACTGCGTTTTTCGAGAAAATAAGCTTATTTCGTGATCACTTACATTTCATACTAAAAATCGATTTTTATATGAAAATTGAATGAAAACTAAAATCCTTAATAACTCGGTAAATACTGCGTTTTTCGAGAAAATAAGCTTATTTCGTGATCACTTACATTTCATACTAAAAATCGATTTTTATATGAAAATTTGAATGAAATCTAAAATCCTTAATAACTCGGAAAACACTGCGTTTTTCGAGAAAATAAGCTTATTTCGTGATCACTTACATTTCATACTAAAAATCGATTTTTATATGAAAATTGAATGAAAACTAAAATCCTTAATAACTCGGTAAATACTGCGTTTTTCGAGAAAATAAGCTTATTTCGTGATCACTTACATTTCATACTAAAAATCGATTTTTATATGAAAATTGAATGAAAACTAAAATCCTTAATAACTCGGAAAACACTGCGTTTTTCGAGAAAATAAGCTTATTTCGTGATCACTTACATTTCATACTAAAAATCGATTTTTATATGAAAATCTCAATCAAAACTAAAATCCTTAATAACTCGGTAAATACTGCGTTTTTCGAGAAAATAAGCTTATTTCGTGATCACTTATATATCATACTAAAAATCGATTTTTATATGAAAATTTGAATGAAAACTTAAATCCTTAATAACTCGGTAAATACTGCGTTTTTCGAGAAAATAAGCTTATTTCGTGATCACTTATATTTCATACTAAAAATCGATTTTTATATGAAAATTGAATGAAATCTAAAATCCTTAATAACTCGGAAAACACTGCGTTTTTCGAGAAAATAAGCTTATTTCGTGATCACTTACATTTCATACTAAAAATCGATTTTTATATGAAAATTGAATGAAAACTAAAATCCTTAATAACTCGGTAAATACTGCGTTTTTCGAGAAAATAAGCTTATTTCGTGATCACTTACATTTCATACTAAAAATTGATTTTTATATGAAAATTGAATGAAATCTAAAATCCTTAATAACTCGGAAAACACTGCGTTTTTCGAGAAAATAAGCTTATTTCGTGATCACTTACATTTCATACTAAAAATCGATTTTTATATGAAAATTGAATGAAAACTAAAATCCTTAGTAACTCGGAAAACACTGCGTTTTTCGAGAAAATAAGCTTATTTCGTGATCACTTACATTTCATACTAAAAATCGATTTTTATATGAAAATCTCAATCAAAACTAAAATCCTTAATAACTCGGTAAATACTGCGTTTTTCGAGAAAATAAGCTTATTTCGTGATCACTTACATTTCATACTAAAAATCAATTTTAATATGAAAATTGAATGAAAACTAAAATCCTTAATAACTCGGTAAATACTGCGTTTTTCGAGAAAATAAGCTTATTTCGTGATCACTTACATTTCATACTAAAAATCGATTTTTATATGAAAATTTGAATGAAATCTAAAATCCTTAATAACTCGGAAAACACTGCGTTTTTCGAGAAAATAAGCTTATTTCGTGATCACTTACATTTCATACTAAAAATCGATTTTTATATGAAAATTGAATGAAAACTAAAATCCTTAATAACTCGGTAAATACTGCGTTTTTCGAGAAAATAAGCTTATTTCGTGATCACTTACATTTCATACTAAAAATCGATTTTTATATGAAAATTGAATGAAAACTAAAATCCTTAATAACTCGGAAAACACTGCGTTTTTCGAGAAAATAAGCTTATTTCGTGATCACTTACATTTCATGCTAAAAATCGATTTTTGTATGAAAATCTCAAACAAAACTAAAATCCTTAATAACTCGGTAAATACTGCGTTTTTCGAGAAAATAAGCTTATTTCGTGATCACTTATATTTCATACTAAAAATCGATTTTTATATGAAAATCTCAAACAAAACTAAAATCCTTAATAAAACGGTAAATACTGCGTTTTTCGAGAAAATAAGCTTATTTCGTGATCACTTACATTTCATACTAAAAATCGCTTTTTATATGAAAATCTCAAACAAAACTAAAATCCTTAATAACTCGGTAAATACTGCGTTTTTCGAGAAAATAAGCTTATTTCGTGATCACTTACATTTCATACTAAAAATCGATTTTTATATGAAAATTTGAATGAAATCTAAAATCCTTAATAACTCGGAAAACACTGCGTTTTTCGAGAAAATAAGCTTATTTCGTGATCACTTACATTTCATACTAAAAATCGATTTTTATATGAAAATCTCAAACAAAACTAAAATCCTTAATAACTCGGTAAATACTGCGTTTTTCGAGAAAATAAGCTTATTTCGTGATCACTTACATTTCATACTAAAAATCGATTTTTATATGAAAATTTGAATGAAATCTAAAATCCTTAATAACTCGGAAAACACTGCGTTTTTCGAGAAAATAAGCTTATTTCGTGATCACTTACATTTCATACTAAAAATCGATTTTTATATGAAAATCTCAAACAAAACTAAAATCCTTAATAACTCGGTAAATACTGCGTTTTTCGAGAAAATAAGCTTATTTCGTGATCACTTATATTTCATACTAAAAATCGATTTTTATATGAAAATTGAATGAAAACTAAAATCCGGTAAATACTTCGTTTTTCGAGAAAATAAGCTTATTTCGTGATCACTTACATTTCATACTTAAAATCGATTTTTATATGAAAATCTCAAACAAAACTAAAATCCTTAATAAATCGGTAAATACTGCGTATTTCGAGAAAATAAGCTTATTTCGTGATCACTTACATTTCATACTAAAAATCGATTTTTATATGAAAATTGGAATGAAAACTTTAAACCTTAATAACTCGGTAGATACTGCGTTTTTCGAGAAAATAAGCTTATTTCGTGATCACTTATATTTCATACTAAAAATCGATTTTTATATGAAAATTGAATGAAAACTAAAATCCTTAATAACTCGGTAAATACTGCGTTTTTCGAGAAAATAAGCTTATTTCGTGATCACTTACATTTCATACTAAAAATCGATTTTTATATGAAAATTGGAATGAAAACTTAAATCCTTAATAACTCGGTAAATACTGCGTTTTTCGAGAAAATAAGCTTATTTCGTGATCACTTATATTTCATACTAAAAATCGATTTTTATATGAAAATCTCAAACAAAACTAAAATCTTTAATAACTCGGTAAATACTGCGTTTTTCGAGAAAATAAGCTTATTTCGTGATCACTTATATTTCATACTAAAAATCGATTTTTATATGAAAATTGAATGAAAACTAAAATCCTTAATAACTCGGTAAATACTGCGTTTTTCGAGAAAATAAGCTTATTTCGTGATCACTTATATTTCATACTAAAAATCGATTTTTATATGAAAATCTCAAACAAAACTAAAATCTTTAATAACTCGGTAAATACTGCGTTTTTCGAGAAAATAAGCTTATTTCGTGATCACTTACATTTCATATTAAAAATCGATTTTTATATGAAAATTGAATGAAAACTAAAATCCTTAATAACTCGGTAAATACTGCGTTTTTCGAGAAAATAAGCTTTTTTTCGTGATCACTTACATTTCATACTAAAAATCGATTTTTATATGAAAATCTCAATCAAAACTAAAATCCTTAATAACTCGGTAAATACTGCGTTTTTCGAGAAAATAAGCTTATTTCGTGATCACTTACATTTCATACTAAAAATCGATTTTTATATGAAAATCTCAATCAAAACTAAAATCCTTAATAACTTGGTAAATACTGCGTTTTTCGAGAAAATAAGCTTATTTCGTGATCACTTACATTTCATACTAAAAATGAATTTTTATATGAAAATTGAATGAAAACTTAAATCCTTAATAACTCGGTAAATACTGCGTTTTTCGAGAAAATAAGCTTATTTCGTGATCACTTACATTTCATACTAAAAATCGATTTTTATATGAAAATTGAATGAAAACTGAAATCCTTAATAACTCGGTAAATACTGCGTTTTTCTAGAAAATAAGCTTATTTCGTGATCACTTACATTTCATACTAAAAATCGATTTTTATATGAAAATCTCAATCAAAACTAAAATCTTTAACAAATCGGTAAATACCTGCGTTTTTCGAGAAAATAAGCTTATTTCGTGATCACTTACATTTCATACTAAAAATCGATTTTTATATGAAAATCTCAAACAAAACTAAAATCCTTAATAAATCGGTAAATACTGCGTTTTTCGAGAAAATAAGCTTATTTCGTGATCACTTATATTTCATACTAAAAATCGATTTTTATATGAAAATCTCAAACAAAACTAAAATCCTTAATAAATCGGTAAATACTGCGTTTTTCGAGAAAATAAGCTTATTTCGTGATCACTTACATTTCATACTAAAAATCGATTTTTATATGAAAATTTAATGAAAACTTAAATCCTTAATAACTCGGTAAATACTGCGTTTTTCGAGAAAATAAGCTTATTTCGATTTTATATGATCGATTTTTATATGAAAATCTCAATCAAAACTAAAATCTTTAATAAATCGGTAAATACCTGCGTTTTTCGAGAAAATAAGCTTATTTCGTGATCACTTACATTTCATACTAAAAATCGATTTTTATATGAAAATCTCAAACAAAACTAAAATCCTTAATAACTTGGTAAATACTGCGTTTTTCGAGAAAATAAGCTTATTTCGTGATCACTTACATTTCATACTAAAAATCGATTTTTATATGAAAATTTGAATGAAAACTTAAATCCTTAATAACTCTGTAAATACTACGTTTTTCGAGAAAATAAGCTTATTTCGTGATCACTTACATTTCATACTAAAAATCGATTTTTATATGAAAATTTGAATGAAAACTTAAATCCTTAATAACTCTGTAAATACTGCGTTTTTCGAGAAAGTAAGCTTATTTCGTGATCACTTACATTTCATACTAAAAATCGATTTTTATATGAAAATTTGAATGAAAACTTAAATCCTTTATAAATCGGTAAATACTGCGTTTTTCGAGAAAATAAGCTTATTTCGTGATCACTTACATTTCATACTAAAAATCGATTTTTATATGAAAATTTAATGAAAACTTAAATCCTTAATAACTCGGTAAATACTGCGTTTTTCGAGAAAATAAGCTTATTTCGATTTTATATGATCGATTTTTATATGAAAATCTCAATCAAAACTAAAATCTTTAATAAATCGGTAAATACCTGCGTTTTTCGAGAAAATAAGCTTATTTCGTGATCACTTACATTTCATACTAAAAATCGATTTTTATATGAAAATCTCAAACAAAACTAAAATCCTTAATAACTTGGTAAATACTGCGTTTTTCGAGAAAATAAGCTTATTTCGTGATCACTTACATTTCATACTAAAAATCGATTTTTATATGAAAATTTGAATGAAAACTTAAATCCTTAATAACTCTGTAAATACTACGTTTTTCGAGAAAATAAGCTTATTTCGTGATCACTTACATTTCATACTAAAAATCGATTTTTATATGAAAATTTGAATGAAAACTTAAATCCTTAATAACTCTGTAAATACTGCGTTTTTCGAGAAAGTAAGCTTATTTCGTGATCACTTACATTTCATACTAAAAATCGATTTTTATATGAAAATTTGAATGAAAACTTAAATCCTTTATAAATCGGTAAATACTGCGTTTTTCGAGAAAATAAGCTTATTTCGTGATCACTTACATTTCATACTAAAAATCGATTTTTATATGAAAATTTGAATGAAAACTTAAATCCTTAATAACTCTGTAAATACTGCGTTATTCGAGAAAGTAAGCTTATTTCGTGATTTTCATTCATACCAAACAGCAGACAGATGGACGGATGGACGGACACATAAAATATGCGGTAGACGGACGGACGGACAAAAAAAATAATTCGCGCAGGCAGGCAGCTAGAACAACGGCGGCAAAAAAGTCAGCATGCTGACTATGATGGTGAGTTGGGGGGTTGTTGTTTACCAGAAAAATATTTCAGTTTTTTTTTCTGTTTTTTTGTTCCTATCCCCAACTTTTTTTTAAATATAATTTTTTCAACATCATATATTTTCAAAATTTAAAATTTTTTTGTGTGGTGCATTTCTTTCCCAGGTGTGGTGAGTTTCATCATAGTGTGGTGAGTTTCCTCAAAGGGTGGTGAATTTGTCGGAGGTGTGGTGAATAAAATTTTATTCACCACACCAAACCGTTACGCGAAAAAAGGCACGGCATTACCGACGCACAGTATTACCTTATTTTTTGAACTGCATTGCCTTATATTTTCACCTTCTTCGGAAGGTTTTTGGCATTACTAGTGTGGTGTGGATGGTATCAGTAGAGACAATTGTGTAGTTATGCTCACCATGGAAGAGTAACAGTATGGCATCTCCTCGTAAAAAAAGTAAACATTCACAGCTGTTCATATTCTAACCTCAATATTTTGACATTTCCTTATGTTTCTCTTTTTTGTTGCATTTCTATCAGTAGTCGTCGTGTGTAATTGAAAAATTTTATTTTGTAATCAATTTTTAAATAAAAGTCGCAGAATTTGTTTTTAAATTATAGAAAAATATTAAATTTATAATGCATTTAGCACGACGTTTACAACATTTACCTAAAAATGTAAATGTATGTTTAATAAAAACAACCACTAAAATGGCGGCGACTACTACGACCAGTACTGAAGAAAAAATTGTTATACCCAATCGCATACCACGATCTCCCACAGATATCTTACAAGCTTTGTCAGCTACTGTGGGTAGAGATCCCACAGCTCCACACTATAAATATCACGATGATCCCTTTTTAATACCTACATCGAATGTAGCCAAACGCACATATGCCATGGCTCAGGAAGCTGGTCGTAAGGCAGCTAAATGGATTAAAGAAGAACATAGAGATCTATTTAAGGTAATTTTTATTTATATTTTTATTTTCCACATATTGAACTTTTGCAATGTTCTTTGTTCTTTAGCACCAAGAAGCCCAACCTCCCATTGAAGCTTTTGCTCCTAAAATGGTTTTTACGGAAGAATCTGAGGTATCTGCCCAAACTCTAGATCAGTTAATAAAACAATCTGAAATTAAAGATGCCGTATTTGTATATAATCTTATGAAACAAAAAGGCCTAGAAGTTAGTGAAGAACAACGTCAAAGTCTTTTGGAATTGATTTCTTTCTATAATAATGAAGAACCTTTGCCGGAAGAATATTACGAAGAACGTTGGTTTAAGCAAAACAATGAAGCTCAACAGCGTCATCGTAAAACCTGGAAGGATGGTGATTTAGCTGAACAAATCTTTAATGAAATTGAACCAAAAAACGCTAAAACTTATGCGGCTATAATAAGGGGAATGGCTAAATTTTATCAGGTGAATACAAAACAATATTTTATTTCCCAGCAAAAAACGATGAAGTTCTTCAAAAAAAGAACATTTTCACCATTTCAAAAGTGTAACAAAGTGCATATTTTAAA
The DNA here is from genome assembly GCA_951394005.1 of Protophormia terraenovae. Taxonomy (NCBI): domain Eukaryota; kingdom Metazoa; phylum Arthropoda; class Insecta; order Diptera; family Calliphoridae; genus Protophormia; species Protophormia terraenovae. The sequence continues at coordinate 20,327,069 of OX596077.1, forward strand.
CTTTTTTGGAAGTTCTTTATAATTACTTCCAAAAGTGAAAATAAATGAACTTTTAGCAGAAAAAAATGTTAATAAAAATAATTTTCCAAAAAAGTGAAGATAATTGAATTTTTAGCGGGAAAAAATGGTAATAATTTCTAAAAAAATTTAAATTTTACAAATTTTATAGCATTTTTTATTTTTATTTAATAGGACAAATATAGAATTTTTATTAAAATATTGTATATCGTTTTAAGAGAAGTACTTCTAAAGCACTGAACAAAAAGTATAAAACAAGAACTTCTGCAGTTTTTTTTTTTCACCACTTACTTCCTTCCAATGACAACACAATGTTAAAATCATGACTTTTTCAATTATTTTTACATTATTACATACTCCTTCCATAATTCAGAGATAAATCCCTATTAAAACTATTTTTCTTGATATATTTGTTATTATTTTTAAATCATTTAATACAATATCTCGTTCCCCATTCATATCTTAATTCCTTTTAAATGTTTGGACAAATTTTGTCTTTTTTACAAGTAAATAAATTATTAAATACTTTTTAACTAATAATCATTTTTATATCTTCACCAGGCCGATCGTGCTTATGCTCTTTTCCAGGAGGCAACAGAAAAACAATTCCAATTGGACACTGAAACCTACAATTCCATCATTAGTAATGTCAATTTTCTCAAGGAAAATGTTGATCAACGTTGGGAATTGTGCAAGGATCTATTGCAACAAATGAAACAACAACAATTGAAACCAAATTTGGGTACTCTTAATTCCTTGCTGGAATGTATTAGTACTTTTGGCAATTATAAATTGGCACGTACCTCTGCACTTCAGGTATTATCGGAATTCAAAAAATTAGGCATCAATCCCAGTTTAGGTACCTACTACTTCGTTTTAATCATATTTTGTCGCGAAAGAGGTCCCGTATCGCATGTAATTGTTGACATATTAAACGAAATCAGTGGTCAAGAGTTTAAAATACAACATCCTAGAGATACATACTTCTTTACCACAGCCATGGATGTGTGTCGCAATCATTTACATGATCGTTCTTTGGCTAAAAAGGTTAATGACTTGTTGCACACGGGTAATAATTATGAATTGATTGGTGACACTTATAAGGAAGCTATATACTATAGACATTACTTTGCTTTGTTAAGTCAAACATCGACCATTGATGAATTCATGGAAACTTATGATTTATTGGTGCCCAATATTTACATACCAGAACCGGGTATAATGGAGGAAATCTTAAAAATGGTGGAACTTAATGGGGCCTTTGAATTAATGCCTCGTTTATGGTCTGATATGGTGATATTCGATCATATTAATCGTGAAAGTCTTTTAACACGTTCATTAAAGATAATGATGTCGAATAAACCAGATGTTAGTAAAAAGCATCAAGAACAATTACCCGAACAATTTGCGAAAGTTGCCCTAGATATTTACAATAAGGTAGAAGAATCCGAGGGTAGACAAAAGAAATTATCCTTTACAGGGCACATGATTGGTGATATTTTATCTTTGCTGGTACGTGGTGGCAATTGGGAAAAGGCTGTTGAAGTTTTCAACAATATTGATAAAAATCAACATCGTATTCCTGGAACGCCCTCGGAAGCTTGTCTTATGGAATTTGTTGAAGCTTCTATTGTTAATAAGGCTCCTTCACAAGCTTTGTTGTGTCTGCAATATGCTGTTGAAAACAACATGGATGGTTTGATGTTGGCGAAACACATCAATAAAGGTTTCACCTTAAACGAAGTACATCTGTCAAAGATTAAATCTTTGGTAGGTGATAGTTTTCTAAAGGAATAATTTAATAATAAATCTTTGCTTTTTACAAATTAATTTAGAGTAGTTTTTAGAGATGATGAGAATGTATTGTTTTTTGTTGAGTACGCTGATTAAAGAAATAAATGTTGCACAGAAAATTAACAAAGACATGAGTGTTTCATGGATATACATTTTTGAAATAAAGAACTAAATACTTTTAAAGGAATTATATTTTTACCACTTCAAAAGTAGAATCAAGTTCATATTTTCCATGTTTTTGAAAGTTATTTAATTACTTCTTAAATAAGTTATAATAAACCTGTTAATAAAAAACAAGGCAAGTATTTTTAAAGAAACCACGACTTAAAAATTTAAAAATAAAAAATAACTTCCTTCCATTTATTGCTTTTCAGAATAACATAATATTGAGACTGATATGTAACCTCTTATGAAAACAAAACACACAATTCCATTACAAGTGCTTTAAAAATTTTTATTTATACATATTTAATTTTAAAATGACATGTCTTTGATAAAATACTACCACAAATTTTTTAAATTATTCTAGACATTTAACGATTTTTTGTATTCTGTTTCAAAATATTTTCCCAATGTATGCCATCATGCGGCAAAGGGCTTTTCAAAAACGGCGATAACCATACTAAATGCCAACGTTTACCCAATATCATTTCAATATTCTTTTTCCAGCCCAAATCATAATGAGAAAAATTCCTTTCATAAGTCGTGGCCCCTTTAAGAATATTGGGTAAATGAAAACATAAAAGTACAATGATATAAATGAATAAAACTAAATTGATTTCGTATACAAAGAGATACAAGTTACGCCAAGAAAATTCGGTAAAGAAACCCAAAAATGGACAGACAAGTTTAAAGGCCGTACGTAAATTCCAGTAGGCATCTTTGTGTAGCCACCAAATGTACAAATTGTTGTATATAAACGAATAGCCACAGCCGATAAGGGAATAAAGTAAAAATAATAAGAAATAACGCTGATTGCGATGACCCACACAATTGGCAGTAAAAATACAGTGATGGTCACGTTTCAAAATGCAGGTTTTACAAGTGTCACAATGCCAGGAACGAGGTGGTGCCAACAGCTCACACACTGTACACAAACGCCAATGTTTACGTAGTTGTGGTTCCAGAGGAGGCTTTAACAATAAACCTGTAACAGGGGAAAATCGTTAATTCCAAATACATACAGATTTCACATCTAATATACTTCTTATACTCGGATCTTCCAGTATACAGGCTATATAGTTACCCATTATATTATAAACAACATAAACACCACCCAGCCATGTTAATATAAACATTAAGCTGCCTGGTTCATGAAATGCTGGCATTACAATGCACAATTCAAATACAAAACTTACTGGCACAAATGAAAGCAAAAATATTAAACAGCCCACATCAGCTGGAGATTGTGGTATTTCCCGCAGAGATCTAATTTTAAACATGTTATTTGTTAGTTTTTTTTTTTTTTTTTTCAAATACAAAAATGTGTCAAAAATATATATTTTTTTTAATAAATTCTTTTAATAATTAGTGATGTTTTAAATTCGTTGTGTTTTGTTTGTTTAATATGTTTGTTTTCAGTTTTATTGTGTGTATGTATCCATGCTCAATGCACTGTCTTCATTTCCTTCTTCCTTTCGATGTCAGTTGTTATGTTCCAACACATCAGAAGCAAAATAACTGTATATTTGCTATAAACAAGGAAAAGTGATGCCAAATTTAGGTTTAAAAACCATATCACAGCATGCAGCTATATTATATATATTATGAAAATTGTTTAGCTTGTGTTTATGTGGTATTTATGCCGTTAAATTTATATAAATCATATTTTACGTTTTTATACAGTTATTTGCAAATAAAAGTTTAAAGCGTTGGCATATAATTTTTTTATTGTATTTCTGATTAACGAAACTATTTACAAATAAGGTCTAAAATGTCGGCATTTCTTTTAAATTTGTTTGTGTCATAGCTGTAACTTATGAATGAAATAAAAAATAAAAATACTTTTTATTTCATTTCTAGTTCTTATTTCTAATTAAAAAATATTTGTTAATCAATCTATTATCTTTTGAATAAAAATATTAAGGATTTCTATTTATACTAAAACAATTGAATTTATTATAAATTTGTATCTGATTGAACAAAATAAATTAAAAATTAAAATATTTTATTTAGCCAAAAGAAAAACAAATATATTTTTATAAGAAGATAATCAAAAGTTTTTTATTTGACTATTTTAAAGTTTAATAATATTCATATGTATTTTATTTAAATAAAAAAAGTTCAACAAATTTTTCTGATTTTTATTCAATAACTTTATATTCAAATAGAAACATTTAAAATAAATATTTTTATTATTTTATTCAACAAAAACTCCAAAAAATAAAAATATTCAGCCTCAAAAGGCTTGAATAACAAAAAATTATAAAATTTTTTCAAATATTCAAGTATAAAAAAAATATTTTACTTATTTTTCTTTTTCAAAGTAAATTTAAAACTATTCAAACAAATTCATGTTGAATAAAAATATTCAAAAGTTTTCTATGAATAAAAAAAAATTGAATGTTTTAAAACAGATATTATTTTATTTTTAAAATGGAAAATAAAATAAAGAACAGTTGTATTCAAACTAAAGAAATAAAATATATTTTAAAATTAGTTAAAGACTTAAGAATTTGATTTATATTTTATAAATTTATATTCGAATACTTTTGTGGAAATATTATTTTATCTAACTTGTTAACAAATGGAATAATATTTAAATAATTTTTATTCAAATTAATTTCAAGTAACTGAAAATCATATTACAAAGAGTATAAAATAATTTTAAAGTAATTTATTTCTAAAAATATAAATAAAATATTAAAATAATTTATTTTTAACAAATATTTTGATTGAAAATATTCACAATGAACAGCTATGGTTTGTGTTTCCAAAAATCTGAATCAAAATCAAAATTTTTTTTTTTTTTAAGTTTATTAATTTAATACTTTAATACTTATTTATTATTATTATTATTATTATTATTATTATTATTATTATTATTATTATTATTATTATTATTATTATTATTATTATTATTATTATTATTATTATTTTAAGTACTAATTTAATACTTTAGTCACTATTATCCCTGTTGGAATCTAACAGCTTCAAATCTTTAACTGCGATTAGGGAAAGGAAAATCGTCAAAATGTTCATATATTATTTTAAAGATCTTCGAATTTTTTTGTGCATATTTTTATTACTATCAGGCCTGTTCTGGAATTACGGTGATTTCAAATCACGAACGATTTTGAAATCACGCAAGGGATTTTCAGCTGTTCTGGAAATCACGTGATTTTAAATTTTTCAAAGTAATTTTAATTTTAAGAAATCATGAGCAAACAGCTAATTTTTTATTTTGTTTGCAATTAAATAAAATAAAATATTTAGCCTTTTGAAATATAAAATATTTAGCCTTTTATTAAAATGCCAGGAGCAACGTTATTGGCAATAATTGCTTTAAAAAGGAAGAAAATAAATAATGAGCGAATTAAAAAACGTTATTTGCGGAATCTATAAAATCCTATGGAAGCAAAAGAAAAGTTGTAGGTAAACAGCTGACAGGCAAAGAAAAACTGAAATCACGAAATGTTTTCCAAAGTAAAGAAAAATGTAAACGCAGAACTAAAGGTGTTTTCAATAAATGGCTATTTTTTAATTGTTTTTGAATAAAATTAAAATTTTTCAAACAAAAATGGATAAGGAACATAATAAATTATTTATATAAGCCATTTTACATTTGATTAACAACACAGTGTTTGCAAAAATAAGCAAGTGATTTGAAATCGACACTAAAAAGTTGACCGATTTGAAATCATGTGATTTCATATTTTTTTGTGCACAAAACACCTTTTAGGTGATTTGAAATCACTTCGACAAAAAGTGATTTCCAGAACATACCTGTATAATATAATATTTCCTGGCGAAGGCAGGCTTATACGCTCGAATTGAATAACAAAAAATTAAATAAAAGTATAACGCCATTTCTAACATTATGCAGTGGGGCATAATAGCTTCGCTCCTGAGGGGTTGAGCTATGGGGCTCCAAAGTAGAGTACCTCTGACATAGACAATTTTAAGAGTTTGCCAATTTTTTCTAATCCGATTTAAATTATTTTTAAATCTTACCAAAGCCCTCGAGGCCTATAAAAAATATGCTTACTTCTGCTATTTACCTGCATTTGAAATTTTAACTACCTCAATTTGGCAAGTTCTCCGTCCAGTTTTTTTCATATATATCCCATTATTTCTGACCGATTTTATTAATGTTATTCTATAAATGAGGATTTTTTTTTTGCCGGAAAAGTGTCTATATTCTTTTTTCTCTTCAATGCAATAATTTTTTTCTCTACAAAATAATAATTAATAATAATTTTATATTTTCCTAAATGGTATCTTCACCAAGACGATTTTAAAAGGCAAAATGACAAAACTCCTAATGAAATAAGTCCCATGAAATAAGTCCTAATGAAAAAGGTCCTAAAAAAAATGAATTAAATCCAAAATATTTTAAATGAAATAAATCCTAAAAGAAATGAAATTACTTCAAAAACAAAAATGAAATAAAACCCAAATTTAGATTTTATTTCATAATGAAATAACTCCCATACAGGAAAATGAAATAAATGCAAATGAAATAATTTCAAAAAGTAATGAAATAAGTCCCAAATTATATAGATACTTATTTTAAAAACGTTTGAAGCTTTAATATTAATATTTAAGAGTACAGTGTTAATGCTTTCCTTTATACAAATTTCTTGATTTCTATTAGAAATTTAAAAAATTAATTGTTAAATAGAAAAAATTATAAAAATCGGGTGACGTTTAATTGAAAATGTCTCTGTAGTGCTGTTGACTTTGAACTAAATGTTATTATTATTTTCTTTTCAACTTATTAATAAAATATGGTAAAATGAAATAATTTTCCTATTAAAAATTTTTAATAAAAAATCGCGCGATTTTTTATTAAAAATTTTTAATTTTTTCCCCCTGCGGCGCTAAATCGCTTACACCTATTATAAACATCTTCATTAAAGGGTAAATTTAGTATTAGTACATCACTCATTTTAATGAATAGCAAGTAAAGTTGTTTTATTATCTAAAAAAGTCTGGTGTATTAACATTTCAGATTATGAGCAGGGCCGCGAAAAAATCATGTTGTTCTAATTACGTTACCTATTGAGTATTACTTGAAAAATATATTATTTAAGATATGCTTCGGCTTTTGTATAGTCTTCACCACTAAGATATCTAGAAAAAACTACCTAATTGACAATAATATTATTTTAATTTAAGAGTTAAAAAAAAAAATACACAACTTTTAAAAACTAAAACTACGTCTCCTGAAAAATTAGATTCTTGGGTTTATGTGTAACAAATGAGCGATATGCATTACATAACGTATAAGATTTCAAGAAAACACTCTTTAAACTTGCTGAAATAAAAGACTTCTTAAAAGAATTAAAAATATAGTTCATAAATAAAGACTTAATTAGACTTTCATTCAGAAATTTTAAAATTAACGCAAATTTAAGAAAATGAAATAAATCCTTAAAAAATGAAATAATTTCTAACTTCTTTGAAAAATGAAACAAATCCCAAAATAAATTTTTGAAGGGACTTATTTCATTATTCGTATTTTTAAAAAATTAAATAATTTTATAAGAAAATGAAGTTACTCCCTAAAAAAATGCAACAATTTCAAAAAAATTTAGGAGTTATTTCATATGAAAAAACTTCTAAAATGTATGGAATTTTTTGGGACTTATTTCATTTTTGTTTTTTGAAGTTATTTCATTGGGAGCTATTTCATAGAGCCATTTTAAAATAGCAAACAATCCCCATAACCTAAGCGGTCTTGGTACACACCCTCTCGAATTTGACCTATTTTATATACATTTTAGTCTATATTTTCTTAAATCCCAAAGTATGAATCTGCAAACACAATGCAGTTTAGGAATTTATAATATGTTTTAAGAGTTTTAAATCACAATCTCCGGGACATCGGAAATATGTGGATTTTATAGGTGAAATGTAAAAATTTTTTGAACTAAATTACGTTGCGTAGCTGACATAATTGTTCGTTATATACACTACTTAAAAGTTTAATAAGTCAGCACAAACACACCTTTGAACATTAGTCATGAAAACAAATTATTTAATCCACAATAGTACAATATTTTTGGAAATTTTCCTGACTTACTAAAATTTAAAGTAGCGTAGTTTCGGTTCTATAATAATATATTGATTTTATTTCTTTTGTATAATGAAACATTATATCAGCTAGGCAATATAATTAAGCTGAAAAAATTAAGTTCTGATTTTTACAGTTGAAGTAAAATTTTTGTAAAAAATTGTTTTTTGGATAAACTATAAATATTTTATCTGTAATAAAATAAGTCCACTTTTTCCTGAAGTCGCATAAATCATGATTGCAAACTCTTGAGAACAAATTATAAATTCCGAAACTGCATTTTGTTTGCAGATACAAGCTTTGGGCTTTTACAACATATAGACTAAAGTCAAAACTTTCATATAAAATAGGTCAACTTCGGGAGGGTGTGTACTTAAACCGCTTGGGTTATTTTGTTTTTTTTTTTTTTTAACTTGTTTTCTATTTTGTGAAAAAACCTTTTAGAAAAGTATTAAATTATTATTTTGTTAAAAAAATACATATTAAAGAAAAAAATTATAAAATCTGTCGGATATACGGGGATATATATGGAAATCAGAGGTACCCTAATTTGAGCCCTTATGGCTCCGCTCCTTAGGGATATGTGATATCACCTTTCCAAACTTAAAATTGTACACTAGGGCTATAACTATTTTTGTACCTCAAAATATCATAATAAAATACTTTATAAAAAAAAACAGTTTTTTTAAGACTTTCGGACAAAAACTTCAGCGATAGCGATTTCTAAAGTGCTTTAAAATGTTTTTTTAATATTTTTATGTCTTTTACATACAGTTCAAAATATTTAAATGGTCCAAATTAGAAATATTGTATGGACTAAAAATGCTTTATTATATGTCTTCCCCGACTTAATTAAGTGAAATATTGCGATGTGGTCAATCATTTAAAAGAAAATTACATGAAACTTGTGGAATATCGAATTAAATATATATACATAAATATTTTACTAAATCCTAATTTTTCGCATTTTGGTAAATATTCTGTGACAAAATAGCTCGAAATGATTTTGCATTTCAATTAGCATCATAAAATGTCAAGATAATACATAGCTCGAGGAAAATACCGTGAAAAGTTAACAAAAATTATGTTAAAATCTTGTTAATAACTTTTATATTTATTTCGCGGTTTAACAGATATTGCTCTGTCATATGATTTCATATCAAAGATGACACAGCAAAGTGGCTAAAACTTTTGTAATTTGATGGAAATTATAATATTTTTGATCCACAAGCAATAACATTAATATAAATTTTCACCGTGTTTGTTATGTGAACTTTTTTAACAATCGCGAAAAGTTAAAATCACATTCCTTTATTTACTTTCAATGCTTTGCAAGGCCTTACTATGGTATTTTGGAAATTTGCAAAATTGGCAAAAAGTTATAACCCTATTACAAACTCTGCTATGCCTATATGAAACTTTATGTAAATTCAACCAACCGATTTGAATTTACAGATTTAATTCCAAAAATGTTCGATTCTGCCCCACTGTGCATTATCGGTCTTGAACGACTTTATTATTCAACTACCTTAAATTAAGAAATAAAGCATTTTTTTTTTTTTTATAATTAAAATTTATTTCGTCTTCTTTTTCTCTTTAATTAATTTGTCAGTCTTTTCTTTCGATGTTACTTTCCAACTAACACCATCATCCGGTAGTTCACTTTTCACCAAAGGCGATAGCCAAACTAAATGCATACGTTTACCAAAAACAGTCTCAAAATTTCTCTTCCATGATCCTTTATTATAGGGATAATTTTTATCCTTTTCATAACATACGCCACCCTTAAAAAGGCCTGGTCCATGATAAACTAACAGTACTACACTGTATACAACAGCCAATATATTAAGATTGTAATATATCAGAAACATATTATGCCACATTGAACCACTGACCAGCATCAATAGTGGGCAGGTCATTCTTAATATGGATAACCAATTACGATAGATGCGAGCCTTCACTACCCATAGAAATAATGAATTGTATACAAAGGCATAAGTGGCGCCAATAAACAGAAACACGACAAACATCATAAAATAACGATGATTTTTATGACCCACACAACTGCCAACAAAAAGACAATGATGATCTCGTTTTAAAATGCATGTTTGGCATACCGAACAGTGCCAGCTACGCGGAGGTGCCATTTTTTGACACTTTTCACATTCATGCCAGCCTAAAGATTGCAGTTTATCTTTATCATCATGGGGTGGTTTAAGTTGTTTAACTGTAATTGAAACAAGAAAACATTTTATAATTAAAATATAATTAAGTATAATTATAATTAAAATATATTTAGTTATTTAACTATACATATGTACTTGACTAGGGTTTGCATTTAACCCTGCAATACTAATGTACGTAAATTTTACATACACCAATTTTTTTCAAAGATGTCATGCGAGGTGGTTTTTCATATATATATACAATTGGACATTACTTCTACTTGTGTATGAATTTAGATACACGCAGTGGAAAAAATATACTATTTTCAAACCTCGTGTTAATAATAATTAATTTTAAAATCAAGAAAATTAGAATTATTCGATATTTCCAAATTTACTTGCGAGGTCTTTAAAAATTTGTCTGCAATTTTTTGTATTACAATCTAGTGATCGCTTTATTTTAATTATAAAATTTAATATCCTGTACCTGAATTCTGTAACTATGTGAGAAATTTTTTATTTGAAAAAATAATACTCATCTTGTATAACAACAGGGCCAGTATGAGAAAATCAATTATTTTTTGTTTACTTCATAAGCATCCAGTTGGAATATTATTAAATCACCCTGTGAGAAACTGAATGACTACTATAATAATAAATTATTTTTCGATTCAAAAACTTTTCACAATTTACAGAATCTAGGCACTGGTTAAAATAGAATATATGTATGTTTGTATTACTTCAATAAAATAGAATATATGTATGTTTGTATTACTTCAATATATATTTTTTTTTTTTTTATTTTTAACCATAATCGCAGGTAAAATCCTGCGGTTATAATTATATAGTGCGATTAATCGTTATTCCGATTACGATTATAATCGGTTTGCAAACCCTATACTAGACTGCTTTAAAATGAAATTGTAAAGTTTTGTTTGAAACTGAAATCTTTTTGAGTTCTAAAAATAGATTATATGAAATTGTATCACATCCCAGCAAAAAAAGAACTGAAAATGTCATGATTTTAACATTGTGTTGTCATTGGAAGGAAGTACTTATTGGAGAAAAAGAGCTGTTCTTTTTTTAACCCATGGTTGTCATTGATAGGATGATATTCTTTTATACTTCTTGTTCATTGCTTTTGAAGCACTTCTCTTAAAACTATGTGTATACAATTTTTTTATAAAAAATTTGTTTTTGCCCTATTAAATAATAATAAAAATGCTTTAAAAATTGTAAAATTTAAATTTTGTTAGAAATTATTACCATTTTTTCGCGCTATTAATTAATTTCTTTTCACTTTTTTGGAAGTAATTATTAAGAACTTCCAAAAAAGTTTAAAATATGCACTTTGTTCCACTTTTGAAGTTGTGGAAATGTTCTTTTTTTGGAAGAACTTCATCGTTTTTTGCTGAGATATAAAACTTTGTTCACTACATACTTCGATAGTGATAACTGTCGTTTAGTTGTGTCAGCAAATCAATTGATTCACCGTAGAGCAATTTTTAATTTTTGTCAAATTTTCTTCCAAAAGTTAGTTTTTTTTTTTTTGGATTTTGATAAAGAAAAAAAAAAATTATTAAAATTATATGAAAACAAATGGACGTCAAATAAAATCTAAGAATCTCCGCAATATAATAAGCATGACAAGATTTTCAACCTTTTTCGGAATTATTAAAAAAAAATCGCGAGAATTTTTTTTAACGAATAGCAACCCTAGTCAGAGTCATCAATATTGTTTTCAATATCAATATCGAATAATTTTCAACCTTTTTCGATAGACGTTTTCGAATATTTTCTCAGAGAAATATTAGAACTTAGTGGTCAAATAAGAAGTAACTTAAAATTATTACTATGTTTATACGCACATCAATTTAATCCTGCAAGCTACACTTCGTCGAATTGACGATGCATTTTTCAGTGATGCCATTTTCGATAAAGAAGCAGTATTTTAAAAACTAAATTTTTGGAAAAAAAGGTAATAATTTTCGTTTTTTATTCCAATGAAATAATTCAGAAACTTAGATTTTGAAAAATTTTTAGATTATGTTGTGTACAAAAACTTTTTAAAAACTCCGTTGTCGATTCGGCGAAGTGTAGCCTTTTCGTAATAAAAAATTAGTGTAGCTTTTTAGAATTAAATATTACAAACGTATAAATGTTGAGTTAATATATTATTTGAAAAAAAAGTAACTCACAAAAACAAATCGTGATTGGTGAAATTATTTAATTTTAATAATTAATTTTTCAATTCACTTTTTAAAATCACATTAAATTTGTTATCCTAGTCATTGTTTTAAAACATTCATATTAATTTAATTCATAGAATTAAATTCTTTGTACTTCATATGAATTAATTCTATAAAAAAATCCTCTATAAAAGATTAAAAAACAAAATATATATTAAAAACTGACTGAATCAATTTGGAGATTTAAATTTAAAAAAATTAATGAATTCTTTATTAATTAATTCAAACAGAAGTCTTTGAATAATGCAATAGATAGCATTATGTTTTTGGGAATGGTAAAGAATGAAAAACTTGTATTTCTTAATTCAGAAATTTGATTTAAAGGAAATAAGCTAACATTTAATTAATTCTTTCAAAGCTTTGATTGCAAATAAAGCGTACGGATTGTTCTCACTTCTTCTTCATTCATAGAATGTTCAATGTAAAACAGTGAGTTGATTGAAACTCACTGAGCTCCCTAATAGAAAAAATATGTTTTTCAATGTTCAATTTATGCAAGCAATTATTTGTTTCAGCAGAAACCGATCGTATAAACATAGTATATATGTAATACCCATTTAATTCAATACTTACAATCAACACTTGTATCAACCATTAGACATGCCACGAAATTCCCTTTGATCTGAAAAATTAAAAACATGGCAATAACAAATGTAAATGTATGCCAGAAACCACCTGGTTCATGGAAAGCCGGTAACACGACAATCATTTCAAAGATGAATATAATCGGCATAAAGACACCAATCAATAGAAAACATAGCCAATCGACAAGACGTCGTGGTAATAAATGTTTGCGTATTTTCATTGTTTCTTAATTCAATTTAGATTATGTTTTAGTTTCTTTTTGTTTTCACTATATGTTATAGTATTTTATTTAGTTTGTTGTTATAATTAGTTAATTCAATGTTTTTATTTTTGGTTTAAACTTTAACACACATATGATTTCAGAAAGTAAAATCAAAATAATTGAGAAATGTTACCTCATAACACACGAGAGTAAAAAATAATACTAATTAATTGACTTAAAGTATATGGAGATATTTCTAATAAAAGTTTGCTGCTGCTCCCCTTCTCACAATTCTCTATTTTATATTCTCTTTATCTATTTTTAATGCTCCCCTTCTCTATTATCACGTGAAATTTAAAAGCTCAAATGCAATTGATCATAATGATGTTCAAGCACACTTGTGTTATCTTATCAATGAGCGTAAAAAAAGCTTTTTATGTGTTTTGATTAAAGCTTAATATTAATGTTAACATTTTATTGAAAAAGTTTAAATAGAAAGTTTTTTAAAAACATATTTAAAAGCTTTTTATAAAAATGGTAGAGGTGTTCTTTTTCGTTATTTATTTTTTTGATCATGGCAAACTTTTATAAAAAAAATGGTTATCAATAGACCTAAAATGGTACGTTAGATTTAACAATTTTTCATTACATATCTTCTAAAGAAACCATGTTAAATTTTTGGTACCGTATAAAATTTCTTTAAAAGGTGCATAATAGCATTAAAGAAATATTTGATTAAGGTCAATATATGCGAAATATTCTGCCTTGAACTTTGAAACTGAAAAATTACAATTCGCTAGAATTTTATTAAAATTTTAAAAATATTATATAACTCTAAATAAGTTTTAATTAAAAAATAAAAATTAAAATGTAAATTTTATGTTAGAACATATTAAAATCTTTTTCTTTTCGAAAAAGGTCTAGAAACAACTTATTAAAGACCATTCATCTGAATTTCAATATTTGTAACTCTACTTCAATATATAAAGATTTATAATTAAACATCATTGCAACTTATTATAAAAATCCTCCTTCAAAATAATTTTCAATCAAATGTAAGAGATGTCATATATGCATTTATATTTACCTCAGTTTAAGTTCAAGGTCTTCGTTTGCACATATGTAAGTAAATAAATTGAGTTAAAGTCTTTGATGTCCAAATATTTATTAATATGATTGATTAATTATGTTATTCATTACTCCTTGTGTTAATTAAATTGTTAAAATATTTGTATTTATTTTGCATATTTAATTTTTATTTTTGTTATGAGTGATTCACTTTGACAAATGTATTTTTATAAAGAATTCATTTATTTTTTATTTTTGCAATAACTTAAAAAAGTCGTGTCCTGTATTAATTAGTAAGTTGCTAAAATTGTTTTTAAATTATTTATTAATATTTGATGTGGTTTATTGTATTATAAAAAAATACGTGTATTAACAATAATATTTAAAAAAATACATATTTTTACAATGCAAAAAAGAATCATGCTCTATTTAAAATAACGTATATTCTTTTCTTGATTTTATTTTGCAAAAAAAAAAAAAAAACATTTTTACCATTTCAAAAGTATAAAAGATTGATTATTAATAAGTACTTCCAAAAAAAAAAAAAAGGTTAATAATTCCTAAGAAAACTAACATTTCACAAATTTTAAAGTATTTTTATTTTCTTTTAATAAGGCTAATATGCCGTTTATACCAAAATAAGTAAGTTGTTTTTTTATATTTCCAAGGTAGATTAAGAAGGTAACGACAACTCTACAACAACTACAACACCAAAAAAAAACCCCATGTATTTTGTTTTTGCATTGTCATCTCTTATGTCAACTTTAATTCTGTCATTTCACATGTTTCTTTACAAAAAACAAAAACAATTCATGTAGTAAAAAGAGAGGAGAAAGACGCAATAACACAAAAGTAAGCAAAAAAATGTAAACATAAACAAAAATTTTACACTTCAAATTACAAAACACTGGCAGCCATATTGATTTCAAAAAGAAAAAAAAAAATCTCAGCTGTTTTAATGTCGTTACCTTCTTAATCAACCTTGTTATATTTCAAAAACCAAATCATATACATACATATAGTATCTTGTTTTAACTGCATGTGTTTTTTTTATGTATTTTCCTTTCGATATTTTTGTATTTCTTTAGAATTTAATATACTTTTGTTGATAAAAACGTTTTTAACAATATTTTAATAATTTTTACAAAGAAATTATAAAACAAATAACTTTATTCAAGAAATTTAACAATTTTATATTTTTCATCATATGCAAAAGCTGATTTTTCTGAAAACAGCTAAACAGGCTGTATCATAAATATTTGAGTAGTTTTCATTTGATCATTTGGTTTAAATAAAAACTAGATGAAAATGGTTTTTGACTTCTATGCAAAAACTCATAGCGTAATTAGAAAGTGCTCGCACATCTACAAAAACAAAAATTGCTTGTATTTTGTTAGTGTAAAACTACTGCACATAATGTCAAAATGCTTTGAACGGAAAAATGAGAGAATGAAGGAGAGGAAGAGTAAAAAAAACACGAAAAAAAAAATTGCATATGAATACAAAAACAATTTGACAGTTCCGCGAGGTTTGCCAAGAAAAAATTGTAAAAAAGCGAGTATACTTTATAATTATACTATGGCAAAAACTGAAGAAATTTACCCAATTGTTCAAGCTAAAACCAAATATATAGTTGCGAGCATTAAAAATGCAACGCTATGTGATGTGATCTTTGTTCGCATATATTTGGCTTATAGCAAGTCCTAATGTAATGTATTGTAATTTTATTATTTGTGGTCATAAACATATAATTTTGTCGAATATTTTTGTACGTAAGGAAAATTATTGAACGTTTAGTAAAAGCAGTTTTAAATTTGAGAGAGCAAAAAAAATGCAACTTTAAATAAACATGATTTTTCAAATTTTGATAAAAATTTTTATTGGAAATGGTTGGAAACTTTAGTATTGTTAAAAAGCATGATTTTCTATCGTTGCATATAGACTAAAATACATGAAATCTACAAATAATATAAATATTAGCAATAAAGTCCAATTTTATGATATTTTGATATTTTGGACATTTTTCAATAGAGATTGATATTTTTGGAATTATTATTTTAGTTATTTTAAATCCAACAACCATTTTCTATAAATAAGCGATCAAATATTTTGGTTTAGCTTAACTTCATAATTTATAATTGAGTATGACCTTTCGGAAGAAATACCGCAACCAGTTTCAATCGTTATTGTGATGGAATCAACAGCTTAAAATATTTTTTTCGCAATGATATGAGATTATCGAATGCCCGGTATCGCTATAACGTTCAAATATCCCTTGATTTTGGTCATGGTGCAAATTCTAACACAAGGAAGGACAGTTAAGAAATATACCTATTTTGACCTTTTCATATGTTGAATAATTAAAAGCACATTCTTCGTGATTATTGGACTTGTTTACTATTGGCAATTCATATTTAAGTATGTCTACCTAGACTGTCTAAAACCGAAATATATGCGCTTAGAGTCAAATTAATTCAAGTTATCGTAATAGGCTCGCATTTCCATTATGCAGTACTCGTTAAAATAATAAAGGACCTGCCTCTAAAAGTAAAGGTGGTAGTTTGATCAATTGTAACAGGCATGGTCGTTTCAATAATGTTTCTTTCAGATAATTTTTAAGAATCATCATATTAGAACTACATATTAATATTATTTCATTGCCATTATCTAAATGTTATTCAAAAATATTCCAAAGTTCTTTAAAAGTATGGAGAAAAGAGTGTTTTTTAATATTATTAATCCTTTGTAGTTAAAATTATATTAAACTTATATGTATTGGTAGTAATTAGTAGTACTACATAATTATAATTTTCAGCATTTTTCAATAATTATTTTTATCAAAATTTTAAAAAATCCGATGATTTTTTAGGAGTTGCATTTTTTTTTGCTCCCCTAAATTTATAACTTTAAAAAATAAAATTTATTAACTGTTCGTATGCGTAACAATTTGGAACAAAATGACATACAATAGTTGGCTAAGGCCGCAAAGAATAAAATCGCAACAGTATTGGCTAATTGAATGACTTTCTAGCCCTAATCAATACGATCAAAAATCATATAGCCTAGCGTTGCATTTTTTATGCTCGCAACTGTATTTATAAAGACAAAAACTACTAGTTTTTTTATTTTTTACTTTTTTTTTCGGTGTAAATGGCATATAAAATTTTCATTAAAAAAATTATAAACATAGTTTTAAGATAAGTACTAAAAAATAAGCATAAAAGAAAAACATCCTACCAACGACAACCATGGGTTAAAAAATTAACTTCAGCATTTTTTTTTTTTCTTCTTTTTTTTCAGGTATTATATATGCTTTTGGGCGGATATTTGTAACCCACAGAAAAAATATTCAACCTCTCACTTTAAAGTATACCAATTGACTCAGAATCAGTTTCTGAGTCGATTTTTCGATATCCATCCATCTGTCTGGCTGTCTATGTAAATCTTATAGGAAAATTGCAGGTTACAATTTTGAAGATAATTTCATAGAATTAGGTACATATATAATTATTAATTAGGATTAACCGTATTGAAATTGATTATGATCGTTCCAATATTTCACCTAGCCGCCATACAAATGTTTTTCGAAAAAACGTTATAAATACATAAAATGTAGCAATATTTTTACGAAATTCGGCACAATTTATATAAGAATAATTTCATGAAGATCAGTTCCTAATTGATCATAGCTCCCATAAAGCACCTCATCCGAAAGTTAATATTTGACACAAATAAATTTTATATAAGTGAAAACTACAATGCCAAATTTTGGAAGGATCGCTGCATAATTGATCATAGCTTCCATTTTAGAGAATCACATTGTCGTACATTTGCATCGAGTTTGAAATTATCCCTTATTTTACGATATATTAAATGTATTCTTTTGACAAAAAAAAAGTTAATTGGCATTATTAAAGAGAGGCACTTAGAAATGTATGCAGCTAGAAGTGGTTTCTTAGGTCATTTGGGGCGCTGACTTTGAATCTTCAATAATTTATTCAAAATTTTTTTTTATGGTGAAAGGCATAGTATAATTATAAAGTATACTGGTAAGAACAGCTGTTTTGCAATTTTTTCATTGGCAAACCTCGCGGTACTGTCAAATTGTTTTTGTATTCATATGTAAAATTTTTTGGAGTTTTTTTACTCTTGCTCTACTTCATTCTCTCATTTTTCCGTTCAAAGCATTTTGACATTGTGGGCCAGTGTTGCCAAAACGGCGGTTTTCCCGCTAGATCTGGCGGTATTTTGTTGTGCATAGTGGGTACTTTCAATAAAAAACCGCTAAGTGGATTTTCTGGTTGCAACATTTTTCTAGCTGACGGTTTCTAGCGATTTTTCTTTATTGTAAAAACATGTTTTAAAGCAAAAATAAGAAACATTAATTTATTATTATACTTCTACTTTTACTTCTAATTTATCTAAAATATGAAATTACCTGAAACTCGGAAAATTTACATAAAATCAACTGTTTTTCTATAAAATAAAAATATTGAATTTTTTTTTTTTTTTTTTCAAAATGTTAAATCACCATTACATTATAGTATGGAAATATCCTTCAAACCTTGGAGTATTATTGTTTAATTCGATTCGAAAGAAAACGTTTTCGAAAATGTATTTAAAATAGAATCGAAATATACAATAAGCCCCTCGGTATGATGTTTTGCAGACTGAAACTGATTTTTTAAAGAATTACAAATTGATTTTGCCTGCAAATGCATGCATATACGAATATAGTAAAATATAAGCAAAAAATATATTATAAGTTTTTAAATTTGATTTGATGAATGAAATGCATTTAGGTACCCAAAATTAAGTTTTTTAAGGATTAGCTATCAATTTTAAACATATTTGAAGAGATTAAATATTTTAGCGGTAAAAATTGGCGATTTTATTTTAAGTGTAGGTGGTTTCTAGCGGTTTTTCAAATGCAATCTGGTGGGACATGGCCTCAAAGTTTTGGCAACACTGTTGTGGGCAGTAGTTTTACACTAACAATATACTTTATTACTTTATTATTATACTATGGGTGAAATGCCTATGTACGCGGACGCGTAAAAATTTAATTTTAACGCACAACCGCGTCTCACAGCATTGCCAGATTAAACTATGTTTTCAGATTTTCCTTTGTACATTTTTGTAAACAAATTATTGATTTTTAAGCTGCCGATGGACGCGTATAATGGTTTTTAGTGAGTTGGGTTGAAACAAAGTATTCACTAAAATACTTTTAAAATCTACATTTGCTCCTTGTTGTAACTTGCACCACAAAACTTTTAAGTGAAAAATTGAAACATAGAATAAAGAAAAAGTTTTAAAGATATTCGATATTCAACCTTGTAGTATTTTTGCAAAAAACTCTCAATTATTTGCTTGAAAAAGGGCAATTGTGACAAACGATGATGTTCCGAACATAATTGTCCCATATTGGACAGTCATTATTTTGTACTACGAAGATATTCTTGATAAGGTTATGTTCATGGTACAATAATACCAGCTAACAGTATAAAAAGAGCTGATAATTTTTTGCTGCTTTCAATTTTGTAATATTTCTGTCAAAATTTGTTTACATTTACGCTTTGTTTGTATTTATGTTTTGTTTACATTTGCAGTTTGTTTATATTAAATACTGTGAGACCTCGATTATCCGTAATGGACGGGACCGAAAGCATTCTGGATAAGCAATTTTCCCGGTTAATTGAGTAAAATTTTTTATTTGTATAATTCAGTTATTTAAGGATTTAATATAAATGTTTAAATAATATAAGGAAAAAATAATAATTTTGGAAAAAACATTGAACAATAAATAAGGGTTTCATTTTACGTAGTTTCTTAAAAAAATCATATAATGTTTTGCAAATTCAAATTTTTATACCCACCATCAAAAAGATGGGGGGTATATTGATTTTATCATTCCGTGTGTAACATGTCGAAGGAATCATCTAAGACCCCACAAAGTATATATTTTCTGGGTCCTGGTTAGATTCTGAGTCGATCTGGCTATGTCCGTCCGTCTGTCCGTCTGTTGAAAGCAGGATAGGGCTCGAACGGAGCAACGTAGGGAGATAAACACAAATGTTTATCTTATATAAGCTTTGTTTGGTATTGAAAATGGGCAAAATCGGTTAAGAAACAAAAAAGTTATGGGTTAAAAACTAGAAACACAGGGTGTCCGTTTTATACTTTTCTGCTGATATTTCTTCAACAAAAGCATGTACGACAACGAAATTTTGTAAGTATAGTTCGGGGATCGATATAAACTCGGAAACCAAAAATGGGCGTGGTCCGCCCACTGTACCGCCCACCTCCCATATAAGGTGAAAATCAACGAAATTGAGTTCAAATAGTTAAAGGACCAATGTAAACTCGGAAACAAAAAATGGGCGTGGTCCGCCCACTTTACCACCCCCTTCTATATAATGCAAAATTTGAAAAAGTTGATGGTGGGTATATAGATTCGGCCGGGCCGAATATAACATTTGCGCTTGTTCTTAACTAGCTTTTCATGAATGCAGTAAACTTGTATTTTGCCTTTCTCTGACTTATCATATTAAAACGAGGGAACTCCCCTTTTATGTTTTATTCAAATTGTGTTTGATTGTTCAAAAGCAATCGAAAAAATAATATTTAGAAACCCGGATAATAGAGGTAATCACGGTTAATAAATGCAAAAAATTGAATGGAAAATCTCACTGATATTATTACTGAAGCATATGTATTTATACTTCTCTTGAGAATCGGGAATAGTGCTTTAGCATTTCACATTTGAATCCTGATATGAAAAAATCAAAATTAGTACTTTTACTTTCTTTGCAATAAATAACATGCTTTAATACACGTATTACTTTTCAAACGTTTCTCTAATACTAAATAAAAAAAATGTGTGAACTAATTTCACAATTGGTAACTTGTGTTTAATATATTCCTAAAAGTCTGCAAAAATGTGATGATTTAATATAATTAAATATGTTGCAATTTTAAATGAAAAAGAAATTTTTAAGAATTCTGAGAATTTAATATTTGTTCATATTTTAAAATTACCTCAACAATAGCAAAACTCTTTTTCTATATTTAACTACGTTTAAAAAGTAATGTAGATCAGTTAACATTTAACTGTGTGTTAAAAACAAAAATAATATTCTAACTTAAATTTCACACCTGTTTTTAGTCACGTTACGAATATTAAATAGTTTTACATAGTATATTGTATTTATTAACAAATTCGATACTAGTATAGTAAATAACATAAATAAAAAATATTTATTTATATTTAATATTTAATTATTGGCTGATTCCATGTCAAATTCGAAGATTTTAAATCCGATCGCTGTCCGTGCATCGGACGGCGGATTTAATAGTAGATAAAGAATTCAATTGGATGCAAAATATTATTTTTAATGTATTATAGGCAAAATAATGCTTTTAAATATAAAGTATGCAAAAATATTCCATTTAAATTTATAAAATATTCTAAAATAAGAATTTTTATTAAAATATGCTGCTAAGACTAAAAAATGCAAAAATATACTGTAACAAATCGATGCAATTTTTAAAATTGTCTGAAACGGAAATATGTATAACTAACAGTTTAATTCATTTGAAGGCTAGAAAAAAATATTTCGCATAGTTTTGGTTGCCTTGTTAATTATCCTAATATCTGCATTTAATGTCCAAAATCAAATCATCTTAAAATCTTTATTGTATTTTAATTTTTATAATATTAACTAGTTACTGAAACATGTGAATCTATATTCCGAAATATATTTTACTAAATTGTATTTAATTGACAAGTTTCCAAAAAGTCACACTTTTGTTTAATTAGTACTAAAATTTGACACACGTTCAATAAATTTACATGTTCTAATTTACATGTTCTAAAAATATTTTATCACGTTCTATGGCTCGTGTTGTAAAATACTTTAATTCATAAAATGTTTACATAATTTACACCTTTTATATATAAAATTTTATAACTATTAAGTACAAGTTATAAAATTATAACTAAATACTTACTACTTAATACTTACATACTAAATAGTAATAAAAACTATTTTATTTCCTGTTTACAATATGTACTATAAATTAAATATAAATTAATAAATATTATTGTTGTTGCTTTAAATAAGATTAAAGTGAAAATAAATTATATCAATATAAAATTATTTATTTATTGTTTGAATCATTATTTACATGTTAATTAAATTAGATAAACACCAGACATAAACAAGTTCTAATAGAAGGTCAAATTTTTGGCAAAATAAAAATAACAACAATAAAAAAAAAAAAATTAAATTGAGAATTTCTTTTGAAAAAATAACAAATAACAATTAATATGTTTGTTAGGTTAGGTCAAATTTATTTTATACCCTACAAAATAATAACACAGATACTCAGAAAAAAGGAACTGAAAAATTTATGATTTCAACATTGTGTTGCCGTCATTGGAAGGAAGAACTTAGTGCTGCAATAGTTTTTTTGTTACTCATTGCTATTAGTGGATGTTATTTTTTATGCTTTTGTAGTTCTTATTTTAAAACTATGTTTATAATTTTTTTTTAGTAAAAAAAGCATTGTGTGGTTTCTTATAGCGTTTTTCGAATGAAATTTTAATTAAAGGACAATAAAAATAAGATTTTCAATAATAAATAGTGCAATGAAAAGTTATTTGTAGTGCAAAATACAAAAATTATATGGCGGGTACCCGCGTGTAAGTATCAACTTTAAAGCCAATTTACATATTTAATAAAAATTTTTTTTTTTTTTCAGTTTTTATACTATATAACAGTGTTGCCTGTTTAGCATTTTTAAGGCTAAATCTAGCCTTTTTATTTTGCTTTTAGCTTCCAAATTTTCGTTTTAGCTTCTAACTTTTTTTCTAGCGTTTTTTGATTAATAACAATTTACTAATTTTATTTTTACAGATTAATCAATTCAAGCATTTTTGTGTACTAATTCGCACAATTACTTATATTTAACGAAAAATTTTTGACTGCGGCACTTCATTCTACAAGAATATTATAATTATTGTTTAACAAACTTCATTACCCGTAGAAAATATTTATGTTATATTTATAAAGTCAGTAAAATATTTCAAAGAAATACCAAAAACTAACACTATGCAACAAATTGATGATCATCGCATGGGGGCGGAATCATTCCGATTGCAATTGATAGCTCTTGATATATGTAATAAACCCTCCAAAGGATTTTTTGCTGGTAGGCAAAATTTTTGTTTTATGACCACTTAAACTTTTCTATTTTTGCACAAAAGTAGTTTCAGATAAATAGAAAAAAATAATATAAATATAGTTCGAAGCTAAAATATTTAAACATAAATTTTTAGAATTTTTAAATGGCGATAATTCATTAGAACTTTCTATTCATTTATCTCTAATAACAAGGGGTCATTTCTAGTCCGTTTAAACAAAATTAAACAAAAGTCCGTTACTTGAGTTTAATGGGTTAAAATATTCTACAGAAACTTTCTACGTCGAATTTCAGTAGCGGTCACCGAAGGTCAAAAGTTCATATGGTGAAGCGTTTATCCAAAGAAATAAAATCGATGAAATTATTATTAATTTTGTTTACGATTTCATTGCCTAGTTTAAGGAGTTTATACAAGAAATGTGGGAAAATTTCATAATTTTCTTTTTTAACAACATATGATAAGTCGGATGAATTTTTTATCTTTGGAGACCCCTAGTAAAATTTGAAGAAGAGAATATCTGTAGAACATATTAACCCATTAAACTCAAGTTTAAATCGACTTTCATGTCATTTCCTTAAAACGGACTAGAAATAACCCCTTATAAGGTAAGATAAATGAATTTAAAGTTCTAATGAAATATTTCCCGTTAAATGCTCTAAACATTTATGGAAAACTATTTTAGCTTCGAACTATATTGATATTATTCTTTTTCGATTTATCTGTAACTACCTTGGTTCAAAAATATAGAAGTTTAAGTGGTCATAAAACAAAAATTTTGCCTACCAGCAAAAAATCCTTTGGAGGGTTTATTACACATATCAAGAGCTATCAATTGCAATCGGAATGATTCCGCCCCCAAAATACTGTTGCATAGTGTAATTAGAACAAAAAAATATATGCGATTATAAATAAAAAATTTACTAGCACATTTAGCCTTTTCAGACCTTTTTTTAAGTCTAATTTAGCTTCTTTTTTTCTCAAGTCCTGGCAACACTGCTGTATAAACACCTTAATCGCGACGATCTGAAGTTTCGTAGCTATATAAGGAGTGCGATCGAAAAAATCTTAACATATATAAAATTCAATAATTTGGATATGGTTGATCTTAGAGTTTTGATTGTTTTTTTAATTAATTGATATTATACTTCAGATCACCAAAAAATATTACTTTTATAGTTCTTTTTGGTAACCTTTCTATTATAGATTTGAAAGTTGTTTCAGTCACTTTTTTGGAAGAATTTGTCCATCTCCTTTTAAAATCTTTAATATTTTGGGACACCTCTTTTGTCCTTTTTGATCATCTTTTCACAAAAGACCAATATCTCTTCACTGGTATTAGCCTGGACAATTTATAGGATTGACCTCTCGTGGTACAAAAACTATGTTATTGTTTTGGTACCACTCCAGAGCTTTCTTACGTAGTGCAATGATGCCAAATCGGGCCAAAAATATGTGGACACATTGTGCTCTCTTATGCAAGGAAGAAGAATTTTTTACAAACATTCTTTGATGTATTTTTCGGTATTTATAGAGCTCACTGTAACAAATTACTTGATTCTTTTGCCGCAACTGCATAAATCTTGCCAAACCAGGAATTCTTTAGGAAATTTCTCCAGCTTTTCGGACCTAAATTTATCTTTAACATATCCTCGAGCATCAGCAACATATAAATTTTGATAAATCGTCCTTTATACAACATGAGTATTTTTGTATGAAATTTGATTTTAATTTCCGTGCCATTTTCTTGGCCTTCCCAATATCATGTAGACCTTTTTTTCCCGAACCATATTTCCTATCAACGGTCAAATTCTCCTGATACTGTTTAATAAACTTGGAAACAGTTTGACAGCAGACATTTAATTCTTTGGCCAATTATTTGTAGGACCAAATTTTGATTTTTTTTTAAATTTTTTAATAATTTATTGCACGTACATCTTGATCAAAATCACAACAATGAACATGGTTGTGATTAAAAATAATAACTGACATATTTTTCAAAGATAACTAGATGAAAAAAAATTTAATTATTGCTTCGGAAACAAGTTATGATGCAAAACGAGTGTTAAGATTTTTTCGAACGCACTCCTTATTCATTATTAAAGAAATATGTTTAACCGTAGGGTTAAACATAAATTCTTATCGAAAAAATTAATTAATAAATTAATCAAATATAAAGAAATAAATGATGATTGAGTGTATAATTTTTTTTTAATAGATTGAATTTCAATTAATAATAAATTTAATATGAATTTTACGTAATTGAAGTATTATTATATATTTTTACTTGTAAAATTTTAATTAAATATGTGTATTAAAAAACATTGTTTTTGAGCAAATTATTCAATTGTAATGAATATTAAACATATGTATGTAGCAATACTTTTTGCGAAAAAAAATAACTTTTTTATTGCTGAAAATGGTTCTTTAGGGATTCAGTAGCAACTTTTGTTCTGCGACTTTTTCATAATTCCGTTATTTACAAAATTACCGTTATTTTTAGGTTTTTGAAGAAAATCACAATTTTGACCTTCAAATTTCCAGAATTCGACTAAATGATGTTTGGCAACTTTGTACAAAATCCTTCGATGAGTATTTTTGCTGGACATATGAACTCATAATATTTGCAAATACAGGGTGCTTTGATGCATTTTTAACAAAAAAATTAATTTTGCGCCATCTAGAGGCAATAATTTGTACTAACTATGTTCAGCAATTAGAAAGGTAATTTGAATACCTTGCCAAAAAAACTTTGTTTTGAAAATCGGTTAAAAAATAACCGCAAATCAGTAAAAAATTTTCTAAACAAGAACATTGATACAAAGAAAAACAACAATAAACAATAACATTACAAATGTAAACAAGCGCAAATGTTGTAAAGTTTATATCGAACCATAAAAATTTTGTTATAGTACATGCTTTTAAGATAGATATCAGCAGTAAAGTATGAAATTAAGCTACAACGGACACCCTGTGTTTCTAGTATTTTGCTCATAACTTTTTTGTTTACTTACCGATTTTGCTCATTTTCAATATCAAACAAACCTTATATAAGATAAATATTTTGGCCAAATTTCGTTCCCCTTCGTTGTGCCGTTCGAGCCCTATCCTGCTTTCAACATACAGATATAGCTAGATCGACTCAGAATCTAACCAGGACCCAGAAAACATATACTTTATGGAGTTTTAAATTAAAATTAGTGTTTATGGTCTTAATTACTAATGTATAATTCATTTCAGTAACATAAACTCCCGTTTTTTTTAAATATGCATGAGTCAAATTTGCCGAAAATAGGCTTTATTGTTTTATTTATGACAATAATATCTAAAATTCTGCAGTGATTCTTGAAGATTAAATTCCTACTTCAAAAGTTATATATGAATGAATATGAAAAAAAACGAAATTTTTTAAATTTTTTCAATTTTTTTTTTTTTTACATTTTCCAAATTTTCTCGTAAACGAAAAATGCGATCGTCACGCACCACTGCAGAATTTTAGACATTGAAGTCATTAATAATTGTGTTGAATGAGAAGACATAATATTCAGCCCAATTTGTGCCGCGTTAAATGTTAGCAGTAGTATTTTCTCACTTCCATGTCTTGTTGTTGCCAGTTTTTTTTTCTCAGTATATTATTGCAACAATATCCGAAAATGGAAGATTACTATTCAGACTAACTATCCAACTAATAAAAAACATTGAATTTGTAGCTGTTAACATAAATAATGCGTTAAATTCATAAAAAGTTGAAAAAATCAAATTTCAAAAGCCACCCTATATTTCCGTTTTAGAACAAATGAGGGACACTCTAATTAGATATTAAGGTAGCTGATTCTACCCCCGAAGCAGTAAAAATCATTCGGCATTCATAGCTTGAAAATGAAAAAGTACTTTTTTTGGCATATTGCTAATTATAATATTATATTTCCTGGTGAAGGCAGGCTTATACGCTCGTAATACACTCCCCGAAATATTTATAAGACCAAAATAGTTTTTTATATTTCTATGGAAGCAACTGCAATTCCAGAGATATTTGACACACATATGAAGACAAGTAAGGTATTTTTTTTAAATGTAAAAAAAGTTTGTTCCGTTACTCCTATGCAAAAACAACGGGACTTTTACTTGAGCTTCGAACGAAATAATTATAAGACCAAATATGACGAAGTATTTTAAATATTTAAAAAATGGAATATGTTTTCAAAATTTTTAAATTTTTTTTTCGTATTATTTATAAAAGCTGTACTGAGTTAGATCAGAGTTAATTTTTGGTACAGTGGGACAAATATATTTTTGTGATATAATCAATAAAATGTAAAAAATAAGCCTAAAGGCTCAATTAAATTATATTATTGTTTATATATAAAAAAAATCTGGAGAAGAAATGGTGTTTATTATTGCTTTTGTAATTTTGGACTAGACTAAGATCAAAGTATGTAAAATTACAAAAGCAATAATAAATACCATTTCTTCTCCAGATTTTTTTATATATAAACAAAAATATAATTTAGTTGACCCTTTAGGCTTATTTTTTACATTTTATTGATTATATCACAAAAATATATTTGTCCCACTTTACCAAAAATTAACTCTGATCTAACTCAGTACAGCCTTTATTAATAATACGAACAAAAAATTTTACAATTTTGAAAACATATTCTATTTTTAAAATATTTAAAATACTTCGTAATATTTGGTCTTATAATTATTTCGTTCGAAGCTCAAGTAAAAGTCCCATTATTTTTGCACAAGAGTAACGGAACCAACTTTTTTACATAAAAAACTGCCTTAATTGTCTTCATATATTTCTGAAATTGCACTTGTAGTTCCATAGAAATATAAAAAACTATTTTGGTCTTATAAATATTTCGGGAGTGTATTTATAACAATTAAAATTTATTTTACTTACGAAAAGAAATGCTGTTCTATAGTTGCAAGAAAAAAAATTTTTAAAGAAAAAAATAGCATTGACGCATATTGTCTTTTTCAATTGCCGTACGAGAACACAATAAATATTGGTGTATTTTTATACCCACCATCATAAATAGTGTAAGTGGGCTAATTAGCTATCCCTTGATTTTTATAGGAATATTTTATAAAACAATATTTTTGCGTAAATTGTTAGTTTATTAATCCAAGTTTTGGCTGCAATGTATTAAGTACCTAATGGTCAATATATTGAATTAATAAAACAATTGAAAACTTTTTTCTAGAAAAAGAAAATTACGGCCAAAAAAATTCTGGTTGGGTGGGCTAATTAGATGATATATATGTCGAAGGAATCATTTAAGACCCCATAAAGTATATATTTTCTGGGTCCTGGTTAGATTCTGAGTCGATCTAGCTATGTCGATCTGAGTCGATCTAGCTATGAGTCGATCTAGCTATGAAAACCAAAAATGGGCGTGGTCCGCGCACCTCTCATAGAAGGTGAAACGTCAACAAAATTTTGTACAAATAGTTCAAGGACCAATGTAAACTCGGGAACAAAAAATGGGCGCGGTCCGACCACTTTACCGCCCATCTCCCATATAACGAAACAATTTTAAAAAGTTGATGGTGGGTATATAGATTCAGCCGAGCCGAATATAACATTCGCGCTTGTTAAAATCTATATTGGTGCATAGTTGCCTATTAAGCAGCATCAGGATTGCTTATGATTAGGACAATTAACTACAATATTCTTTTTGGTTGCAGTATGAGCGATTGGCATATAAAATAAACTAATAACACTAGTCGACAAAAAAATAAATTTCGAGCTCCTTCAAAAAAAAAAAAAAATAAATAAATATGTAGACTAGATGGAATTCAGCATGCTAAACTCGAATCTGCTTTCAGTTTTTTTCCATCAGGTCGGGATTTTTTTTATGGGCGTGTCTAATATTGTGCCCTAAATATGCCGATTACTCGAATATATTTCACTATTACTTGAGAACAGTATGCACGATTTATATAAATTATATACCACGATATGAGGAATAGAATTAGCTTTAAACCGCTCTGCTATCAAATTTTTATCCGCTCAATAGCTTAAGAGATATTTCGAAAAAAGTGTCGAAAAAAAATTTCAAGATTTCTTTTTTTTACTAAAACTTTTTTTTAAAGTGAAAACATCAAAAGTATTTATCACCACGTATCATAAAAATTTATGCACAAATCTTGATTGGATTCACAGTTAAGTTTGGATACTCATGCATACCTATAGGTAAGTGGAAATACACTAGTGGGCAAAAAAAAATTTTTTTTTCGTCCTAAATAAAAAAAATAGGTGGATTAGATGGAATTCAACGTAAATTTACATAATATTTTGTCCAGTTAATAGTTCCGTAGTAGTTGGTAATTAGTACCGAAAATTTTAAAATTAATTTTTTTGAAAAGTGGTGAAAATTTTGATCCATAACTCTGAAATTCTTGAGCAAATGAAAAATATTGTTGACATACCTTGAAGACAATTTTCATATGCATCTTTTGACTTATCACTTATCCAAATAGTGTAAAGGGTTCTTGAGGCTTAGTATGTGCAATAAATCGGGTAACAGCATCAATATGCAATGTTTGGGAACATGCACTGAATAATCCAGATATCGTTATGTATATATACCCTAAAATCATAGTTATTCTATAAAATGAGATCTTTTAAATAAACAAGAAATATTGACAAAGTCCTCTTCTTTTGATAAACATCTTTAGCATCAATTCACTAATTATGTAAATTGAAATTAACAAATAAGTAGCAAGATTTAAACAAAAATAATTTACATATTTAAATAAATAGAATTGATTTGGTTAACACCATGCCAATCCAGTATAAGATATGCTGAAAAGATACACCACCATATGGAAAAAACTTGTCGCAATTTATTTAAAAACGTAATAGACCGTATAATCAATCATTTTATTTTTTATTTGGGCAAATACATTTTTGTTTATTATTATTACCAAATGGCAATAACTTTAAGACTGTTGGAAAATAAAAACAAGAAAATAAATACAAAATGAACAATAAAATGTGTGAATAAGGTTATTAGGGTATAAATAAATGATAAATGAACAGTGATGTTCATTTAATTATTAACAATTATTTTAAGGTGTAATAAGAAAATCATTCCCATAAGTTACGATATACTTAGCTCAAAGTGAAGCATTTTGATTTTCAATTGAGTGAATGAGAACAAATCACTTAAGGTCGAAAACCTGGATTTGTGGATTGTGCTCTGGATTTCAGAATTATTTTTTTCCATTTTTTAGCTATTTAGTACATTTGAACTTATTCAACTAATATGTATATAAAAATAAAATTTAATTTATATATCCATTTTTAACTGACATAAGTCACTGTCTTTAATTCAAATAATTTTTCAAAAGGTGTTTAAATACAAAATTTTAAAAAGCGTATAAAAATTGATGAAAAGAAATTATTTAAACCGTCTGCCCGGTTGCATAGATACTAATTATTTAATTACATATCGATTGAATACATTTCATATATATGTGCTAGAATATTCATATATATGTATAAATGTATGTATATATGTACAATGAAATAAACCAATCAATGAATTGATGAATAGGAAAAAAAATGTGGATCGAATAAAATATTTGATTAAAAAGTTGATAGGAAAATTTTCCACAAATATAAAGATTTAATAAATTGTTTATTTATTTATGAAATTAAAATTTCTTTAATACGTTTTTTTTTTTTTTTTCTACACTTCTTTTTGCAAATTTCACACATAAAGAAAAAAATATTTGTATATAAAAATGTTGGTAAAAAAATATATGAATTATTTTGTTGTTGTAATATGAGGAAGTATACTAAACATCAGTTGGAGTCTAAGTGTCGAGAGTTTCAGAAGTTGGCAGAGGTAAAAGAAGAAGAAGACAAATATTTATATACTTTAATTGTTGTTTGTTTATTTAATAGACGTTTTGAAAAAAAGGAAAAAAGTAAATAAAATTGTTTATTGATTTTTTTAAGCGGGAGACTTAAATTAATTTATTGTATTTTATTTGTTATCTTTTGTCGAAAGTAATAATTGTAATAAAATATTGATTTATGTGTGTATGAATGTTTGTGTGTTTTTCACAGTTTTTTGCAAAAAAAAATTGAATCACTACCTTAACAAGTGCTTGTTTCTTAAGTCTTTTGTTTGTAAACACAATAAAATATTGCAGATTCTTCTTCTTCTCACTTCTGGTAAGTTATTTTAGGACATTTTGTTTGAACTAATGCTAATTAAATTTGTCACGGTTATTTAAGTTTTATTTAAATTTAATATTTGTCTTTGGCATTTTCTTTTAAAAGTTTATTTTTATAAAAAATAAATTTAATTTTTCAGTTTTTAAAAGTTAAATTTTGAGTACAAAACTTAGTCAGTTCGTACATGTGCACCTAATCGCAATTATAAAATAATTCATATGATTTTATTATATTATTTAACAAATAAAATAATAAGCTAAAATCGTGATTATCTAAACATATATTTTTTTAATGATTCAGCATAATTTTAGAAATGAAATAATAATGGAAAATTCTAAAGAACTTTGCAGTTGTAGAAGGAAAATGTTTTAAATTTATGAAGTTTCCACTTAAGATGGCTATGCAAAAACTACAAATTGTCCTTCAATATTACATAAATTTCAATGAATTATGGAAACATTAATTGTATTCAATATTTTGTTTAAAAAATATTTAAAGTTGTTAAAAAAAGAATAATAGAACTTTAAATCCCAAGGTCATATTTATGATTTGAAATTTATCATGAACATACAAAACTTATGTTGAAATATTTTTGTTAAGTCTAGTTATTTTAAATAAATTTTTTATATATTACAATTTCTTTCTTTATCAAATTTTATATATTTGTTAAAATTTTATTATAAATAAATTAATTTCTGACTAAAAATTTAATTGAGGATTTTTTTTTTTCTTGAGATTTTTATTCACAATTAGTAATTTTTTAAAAATGTGTATCTACTTTTAAAAAAATTTATATAAGATCTGATATAAACTTGTATGGAATTTTTATAACTCATTTGATATAAATTATATTTAATATAAAAAACAAATAATATTATTATAAAGTTAGTGTGAAGTTTTGACGCATAATTGTATATCTCACATTAAAAAGAATATAGTTTTTATGTTTATTTAGTTTATGTATAATTCTAATATTTTTAAATTGTTTTTATTTTACTATTATAAAAAATCAAAGTGATATTTACTGAGTGATATCATTTACCACAATAGATTTGCAAAACATACATATTTTGTTTTATCATATTTATATATATATATATATATATATATATATATATATATATATATATATATATATATATATATATATATATATATATATATATATATATATATATATATATATATATATATATATATATATATATATATATATATATATATATATATATATATATATACATATATATATATATATATATATATATATATATATATATATATATATATATATATATATATATATATCGTCAATTCCATGAAAGATTTATAAAAAATGTAAATTTTTTTACGGAGGGTCATCCGATTTTGTGTATATTTGGTACACATATAACCTATGGAGCCTTTTAAATATCTCCGTTTTTAGTTTTTTGAATTTGAAAAATTCGAGAATTTATTCGCGTTTTAATTTTTTCAAAAAGTGAAAAAAATTACAAAAGTGTCTAACTTTAAACATCAATATCTCAAAAAGATGTTAACGGATTTTAATGATTTAAATTGTATATTTAAGAAGAATAAGTCCACTATAAATGTAGTAATTTAAAAATAATATTATCGTTTAAAAATGCATTCATAATGCAAATGCTATTTTTGGATGCATTTTTGAAAAATTTCTACCCTTCTGATTTTAATTTTCTTTTAATATGTTACAAAGCAATATCTTTACTATAAAATGCAAAAAGAACTGTTCTGGGACAATAAAGTCTACTATTTTAAATATTTTTTTCAAAAAATTTCCATCATTTTTTTCATACAAAAATTAAAATTTTTTTATAAATTTTGATTTTTAACTTTTTTGGTTATACTTTTTTAATAATATGTGACTTTAAATATTTATAACTCCTTAACTATACGTGGGATTTTATTGATTTAAAAGCTAGTGTAAAGTTTATTACAATAAATATTGTAAATTATATTGTATAAATCAAAAATAATTTTTTTGCTAAAGATGCACTCACGAAAAGAATGCAATTTTCGGATGCATTTTGAAGAAACTTTTACCCTTTTGATTTTAAATATTTTTGCTTAATATTGAAGACAAATATGTTTATTATATAAAACATCAGCACTTAATCTGGGATAAATAGGTTTTCTACCGCAAATAACAAATTATGAATTATTATGGTTAAAATTTATTTAAAAATATACTCACAAAAATTAAAAAATACAAAAATTAAAAAAAAAAAATAAAAAATTTGTATGAAAAAATTTGAAGAAATATTTTGAAAAAATTTTTTAAAATAGTGAACCATTTTGTCCCAGAACAATTTATATTGCAATTTTTAGCAAACATAATAATGTTTTTTATATCGAAAGAAGAAAAAAATTGAAAGGGTAGACATTTTCCAAAAATGCATTCAAAAATTGTATTTGCATTATGAATGCATTTTTAAACGATAATATTATTTTTAAATAACTACATTTATAGTGGACTTATTCTTCTTAAATATGCAATTTAAATCATTAAAATCCGTTAACAACTTTTTGAGATATTTATGTTTAAAGTTAGACACTTTTGTCATTTTTTTCACTTTTTGAAAAATTTAAATCGTGAATAAATTCGCGAATTTTTCAAAATTTAAAAAAATAAAAACGGACATATTTAAACGGCTCCATAGCGTATGCGTATGCCAAATATTATTAAAATCGGAAGACATGAAAAATATTCTTGGGCGTTCTTTCATGGAATGGACGATATATATATTTCTTAAGGAACCAAAAAAGATTAATGTATGTGTAAACAAAGGGAAAAATCGATTCAAAATCCACGACAGTTGTGGTCTCATTGACAATTTATGGTATCATATAAAAAATTTAAATAAACATAATGCAATTAAATAAATAATTCGATACTAAAGAGGTGTTAACTTCATAACAATTGATATCAATTTTCGATAATGATTACGGGCAGATTCACTATTGACACTGATGGAATCATTATCAATACGTATATTTTCGATTTTTCTAAAACTATGTACCTACTCAGTTTTTCCCCTAACACGTCAAATTTCCCTCAAATGGTCTCTGAACTTTTAAAGGATATAAAAAAAATATATGTATATACAGTGTGCGAAATAACCTAAGCATATACAATAAAAACATAAGAAAAACCACTTTATTGATTATATATCGAAAAAGAATGTTCCACATTTTATTTTGAACTATTTGCAGTTACATATTTTGACACTGAAATTACAAAACTTAAGATCACTGTTAAGAAATATGATACAATTGTAAAGAGTAGAACGAAATAACCTTAGCATATAAATTATATTAGCATGCTTTTTTTAAATTAAATACAATGTTATAGCGGTTTAACAGTCTTTATGGCTAATTGCATTCCTTATAATATATTCCAATCGTAACGCCATTGATCAAGAAGTCTGTAGGCAAAATATACGTTAACATAGCATTATTATTGTCCATGTATTTTTTAGGGCCTTTATAGTGTTAAAGCGTCTCCTCCTCGCAAACTCTAGGAATAATTCAGCTGTATGAAAAAACTGGCTCATGCCCTATTAGAACAATATTTTTCCGCAAACAAATTTTTTTTGTTGACTTTTAATATTTGATTTGGCGATCTCTCGCTGAAATGTATGGACCAAGTTCCAATAGTCCTTTTTATAAGAAAAGGGACGTTTAACATAATTGTCTGTACTTATAAAACCATTTCGTAATGTTTTATTGTAACTATTTGCATGATATTCTATAATAAATCCTTCTAGTAATTTGGTAAGTATCTAATTTTCTCAATCCTCCGTTTATTTTGTATCAATACACGAAAGAACTATCTAGTAATACAAATTAAACATTTTATTGACACTAAAAACAACTTCCTCCAATTTTGGCCCAAAATTTTTGATTTTCGGCGAACGACAGTCTTGGTGCTTTGTGAGAGTACAAGGATTTAATTTTTAGTATCCCTTTTCGCATACTATATGTTGGGATATAATTTTTAAATGTATGAATACGACTCAAATATAATATCAGTTTAAAAATGGTTCATATTTAGCGAGGCAATACTTCTTTTTTAGTGCGAATTCTTTTTATGTCCATAATATTCTCATTAAAATTTTTTATTTCTTTTTTCAATACTGTTTTTTCGGTAACTTTCGCAGTTGTTTGGACACATTGAAATGATAACCTTTATTTCGGATTAGTTTTCAGATATTTGACAAAAAATCCAGCCACGTATTATGTATGCTGTCAACCTGGTGGACTGTTATTTAATTCAATTCGTTCAACGGGACATTTCGTTAATTACTGTTACATTAATAAAATGAAAGATTTTAAATCACACAGGGCTCAATTACTAGGGGAACATTAATACCAAAATGTGTTATTTTAATTAAATGCTGACTAATGAATCAAGATTATCTCAAATTTTGTATGCTTAGGTTATTTCGTTCGGAGTTTTTAAAAATTTTTATATTTTTCCAAATAAACCATACAAAATATTACATTTTCCATAAACCCTTTAATGCACTTAGATTGCAGTTTCTAAAAATATAATTCATATTTTAATTTTATTTATAGGTAGCAAAATATATAAAATTTTACTCTGTGTGCTTAGGTTTTTTCGTGCACTGTATTTAAGAAAATTATGGGAGGTGAGTGGATCATGCATATTTTTTGTTTTCAAGTTTACATCAATCTTTGAAATATTTGTACAAAACCTGTTGAAACCAAGGTTTAAATATGCAGTTCTAGCTAAAAAATTTTCACTTACGACTGTGCAATAAATATACAAATGTTGCATTTATACAATACACAACAGCTAGAAATATCCACACTATAATATCGTTATACTGCTAAATTTGTGACTCGTCTCTGCAATTTGCAGCAGCAAAAGCAAACCATTGCACACAAAGTAAAATATATTTCTGTAGAGTTGCGCACGCACAATTTTGTTGAACCCATATTGCGCAGTATTATTTATTTTCGTTTTGATTTTGCTGCTATAGTACAATGTTTAGCAGCCTTTTTGTTGACAATTTCATTGCTGCTAGACATTCTTGTGTGGAAGATAAAAAACATAAACATACTTACGAATATACACACTACATACATACCAACATACATATATACATTAGGTTACATTTCAACCCTTATGTGTTTTATTTTACACCAGCGTTTAATTTTAAGCACACAAAAATTTTATTCAACTGGCGACTGCGCTGAAAACAGTTTAAGTTTTCATTTTCGATCACATGCTTACTTAACAAAATTTGCTGTTCAAACACAAAACTGAAA
Organism: Protophormia terraenovae; assembly: GCA_951394005.1. NCBI lineage: Eukaryota > Metazoa > Arthropoda > Insecta > Diptera > Calliphoridae > Protophormia > Protophormia terraenovae. The sequence continues at coordinate 20,364,106 of OX596077.1, forward strand.
TAAGCAGCAACCAGTTTTTATTTTGTTCAGCAGTCAAATTAAATAAGCAGCGCACACACTCAGTTTTTTGCTCAGCCAAGTTGTTTTTACGTCTTAGTCGTGTGCGCTCAGCACAACGTAGAATCATTTTTCAGCAACGTAAGAACAACTGGATAGTAAGACTGTATAGTTCTGTACAGTTGATTTACAAAGTTGTTTGGTTTTTGTTTATACATTTAAAAAGGAAAATGAAGTTGATTATTTTAAATGAAAACAAATAGAAAACGGTGCAATAAAATACTACGAATTGTATTAAAGATATTTATGTGTAGATTTATTAATTTTAATTTAAAAAAACAAAAATTTTTAATGAAATATTTTTAATAATAACAAACGAATCAAAATTAAGCAGATCATCTGCTAATAAATAAAAGTTGAATGTGGTTTTAAACGGAAAAATATAGTCAATTAAACAATTTATCAAAGAAATATCCTAATATTCTAAAACATTAACAAATCAAATTATAATGCGCTAACTTTTATTTAAAAAGTCCCAGCAAAAAAAAAAAAAAAAACGATCAAGAGCTTCCAAAAAAATAACATTTTCATCTCTTCAAAAGTAGAACAAAGTGTATATATACCTTTTTGTTACAACTACTTTGTTTCAACTTTTTTCAAATTTAATAATAATTACTTCCAAAAAAAATAAAATTAATGAATTTCTATCGGGAAAAAAGGTTAATAATTTCTAAGAAAATTTAAATTTTATAAATTTTAAATCATATTCATTATATTTTGATAGCTCTAAAACAGACTTTTTGTTATAAAATTTTATAAACATTGTTTTAAAGGAAGTACTTCAAAAGAAATGAACTAGAAATATAGAAGAAGAACATCTTACCAATACCAATCATGGGTTAGAAAAAGAACTTCTGCAGCTCTATTTCACCACTAAGTACTTCCTTCAGCTCTTTATTAGTTCCTTTTTTGTTGGGGTGCTACATTCCATGTTTTATCTTTCGGAATAGTAGGTCCATATGTTAGGAACAATTTTTAAATTTCATATAGTTTTTTTTCACCCACACGGATCTACTCTAAAATTCAATTTTTTATTTTTTCTACTAAATATGATCCTTAATCAATTTAATAAAAGTTACGATATTTTCAATTCTGTGATTATTAATATTTAATAATATATATTTTGAGACTTGAAATTCCCTAAATAATAAAAAAAAAACTTGGGTCATTATGCTTAGAATAATTTCTGTCCACCAGGGGGGTTATTGTGTAATTCGATTCGAAAAACACTTTCGAATTTCAATGTATAAAGTATACAAATTCGAAATATTTTCCATTCGAATTTAGTTACAAAATAACCCCCCAGGTTTTATAGTACTTTGTAATTTTTTGATTAATTTTGTTCAATATTTAAAAAAGGCGACAATTTATTTACAAATATAAACAATTTTTGAGATAATTTACTCTTATTTGTATTAATGATCTATTCGCAAATTCTAACTTACTAACAATATCGATGAAAAAATACAGAAAATTCAACATAAATTTTACATACTTGTATAATCAATGAGTCAAATATACAATTGTTAGAACTACTTTTCTCCATTTAATAGTCTTTCTTCCAAATGAACACGTACGCCTCCATCTTCAACTAAGCCATAATTTTTACCGAAAGTGTCCAAATTTTTTTTCTTTTTTTATTTCGTTATAATATATATACATATTATTAGGGCTTATATCAGGTTATGAACATATATTTATTAGTTTCTCAGTTATTGCATTTTAAAAATGACAAAAAGCTCTTTGAACCACCCTTTATTTAAAAAAAATAAAAGAGTTTTGTATTTCAACTTAACGTTTTAATTCAATTAAACAATGCTTTTATTGGGTCCAAAAGTTAAGCTTAACTACAATTTCTTTAATAGATCAAAACAAAGAAAATTATACAAAATAACAAAATTTTCTTCTTATTCAAAAGAACATTTTTTGTTTAATTTTTTTTTTTTTTTTTAATTTAAACAATATTTAATATTTAGTCAATATTTTTTCATCTACTAATATTAAATATTATCTAATATTCTTATAAAAGTTCTACAAAAATTTTAAATAAATTGCAAATAAATATATTATACAAAAAATTTTTGTTTTTTTAATTGAAATTAATAAATCTACATATAAATACCTTTAATACAATTCATAGTATTTTATTGTCCCGTTTTCTATTTGTTTTTATTTAAAAACTATACCACTTCATTTTCCTTCTTAAATGTAAAAACCATAACCAAACAACTTTGTATATTGACTGCGCAGAACTGTACAGTCTTACTATCCAGTTGTTCTTACGTTGCTGAAAAAGGTTTCTACGTTGTGCTGAGCGCACACGACTAAGACGTAAAATAAACTGGCTGAGTAAAAAACTGAGTGTGTGCGCTGCTTATTTAATTTGACTGCTGAACAAAATAAAAACTGGATGCTGCTTAAATCAGTTTTGTGTGTGAGCAGCAAAATGTGTTTAGTTAGTATGTGGTGGATAACTAAATGAAGTAAACTTGTTTCAGCAAGATGCTGTAAAAAAAGTAACTGTTTAGAAAATTACGACTGCTTTAAGCAGCCATTCGAAACACTGTTTTACACACAAAGCATCAAAATTGCAAAAACAAGAATGCTAAATTACCTACTATAGCAGAAAAATCAAAGCGTAAATTTTCAAATAGAGAAAAATATCCAGCATAACAAAGAAAACAGTGAAAACACTGTAATATGTTTTCGGCAAAATTCTACGAGCACACTGCAGCACGAGGTTGTAGTTTATATATTTTACAAACAAGTTGAATACTGTTTAAGTATGTTGCTTTAAATTGTAAACAAACGCTGCAATTTTTAGAATACCACATGAAAATAATGCTGCAGTTTGTAGTAGTATGGAACACAAAATGTTAAACAGTGAATATATTTTTTAGTATGGCGTTTGTTAGTAGTTGATATTCATAATAAATGAGAGCTACTATAGTAGAAAAATTAAACGTTGGTTGAAACAAGCCGCTTGACAGATTCCCAGGGTTAGTGAGCGGGGTCAGTTAGATTATATGTTATATGGTCTTTGGAGGTAGCTAATTATTACCTTAGTATAGATCACAGGACATATCCACGAGGATATGTTCAGTGTCGATTAATATAATTAAAATTCGGTAAATGTTTTCTTTTTAAACATTTTTTTATTAAATTATATTTGTTTTTATTCTATAATTTTTCGTTAATGTCATTGGCGGCACTCCGAAACGAGCCTACATTCTACTGACGTATCTTACGTTTTATAGCCTTCAATATTGACCCATCTGCGCAGATTGTTATTGCGCGCGAGTTGCTAATTGCACTCTTAACAAGCAAGTTAAAATTTGACTATCCACTGATATTTAGTGAGTGTGGTGGTGTCAACTGTTTCTCAACTGGAACTTCGATGACGAGTTAGGAGTCAATTGGTACTCAACTGGTACTAAAGGACCGGTGCATCACTGCAAATGCCAACAATTTCCGGCCGGGGTTTAACAGAAAAGTGTTAACTGGAGTTACAATGCACACTAAGTTTTTCTGATATTCGATTTTGACCATTTCATATGAGAGAAATATTTATGTTAAATTTCGTCCCCTTTATAATCAATAAAAAGCCCTATCCTGCTTTCAACAGACAGACGTACAAAGCTAGATCGAATCAGAATCTTTCGAGGGCCCATAAAATAAATATACTATTTATGGGGTTTTCCACGAATATTTCGAAATGTTTTTCTGAAGATTTTAAATTTTTTAGCTTTAAAATACTTGGAGGTAGGCCCATAGAAAACTTTAAATATCCTTATCGAGTGTAATTTTATTTTTATTATTTTGTTTTTGGTAAAAATATTTATAATTTTACAAAAAATAAAAAATAGAAACTATTTATGAAGCCTAAAGTGTGTGAAAAAACGAATTTGATTGTCATAAAACCTAAGTCTAAGAATATAATAGTACAACATTCAATTGAAGACAAAAAAAAAACAATTTTAGTACGAGTACATGTGCCTCCTTCAAATTGAATTTTTATCTCATTTCGATTTACGCACAGACCTTAATCTAGAAACAACATATTTTGATTGGAACATATGATCACAGGTAAAAATAGATATGATTATAAATAACAATTGTTATAATTCCATTTTATTTTATTGTGTACAAATTTATGGTTCATTTTTTCATGTTATGATTCGAGTTTTTCATATTATTATGTCATCTTATTACATTATTATCCATTCTATCAGATTGTAATTTAATTTTATTATTATTCCGTCTTATCATAATATTATTCCTTTATATAATATTATGAATACCTATTATGGTATCAATAATCCATGCTATCATAGTATTATTTCATCTCATCATATATTAAAATAAAGCTCAATAATTTATAATTATAATTTTTTACATGGTTATATGACTTGAATCATACCAAATATAACAAAACCTTGTTTACTTATATTCATGTATAAACTAAATGAGAATTATAATGAAGGTGGGAAACAAACGTTAAAAACAAAAATATATTCAAAAACAAACAAGTTATAATATTTTCAACCATATTTTTAAAAAGCATATTTTTTTAAAACATTTTTCTGTTTATAGGAATGATAATATTGTTATGGGTTGAAAACAAAATATGGTTTAAGAACGAAGAAAAAGATAGATATTATTTAATGGTTGTAGAAATAATAATATTCTTTATAATAATTAAAAAAATATATATTTCTGCTAAAAATATTCAAAAACATAAAATTTTTGTAGTCAACTGTAATAAAATGTTTATTGAATGTAAACATTGAATGATAAAACTGAAACAAAAACATTGTTATCATGAACACAGTATTATTAATGGAAATTAACAATGAGAACATAATATTGTTGAAGTGACAATGCCGTAACCATGTTTTTTCTCTGCATATATGTATGTTAATCTTTAAATCCTATGGGAGATGGATTTTTATTTTCAGGGAGTACTTTTTTTGATTGTTTTGCGCAAACATTTAGATATGTATATAATTTAGATTCCAAAGTTTTCCGTAAATAATGCGCACTATAATAACAATTTCGTGGTCCTAAAATAGGCGCTCAACTGAAAAATTCACTTTACTTATTGACCTATTTTTCCTCTTTTAAATTATGCTAATCTTATCAAATCCAATGTAGTTCCAAATCCTTGGAAATCATTTTTTTTTTTTTAATATAGCATTTATTTAAAAATAATTAACTATAGTTTATCTAATACTTATGTATATTAAATTTATTTCTCCTAATGTTCATTAAAAATAAATTGTTTGGTTGAAAAACTTTCACATCTGTTTAAAAAAATTCAAATATCTCCAAAAAGAAATTTAAC